>JAURVB010013963.1:0-32632 GCA_033002965.1 Piper betle | reverse complement strand
TTACTTCTTCTACTACACTCTGAAGCCAAGAGATGAGATATGATAACAACAAATGACCACCCCTTTATATAGAAGTGGAGATACAAGAATTCGAAGAGGGTGTTCAAGCAAATCGACGTAGTCTAATTAATTATAATGTCCCTTCAAGTTTCCAACTGTTCGACTTCATTGAACACCATAAATTGTAGCCATTGGGTGAGCGCCAAGTGTCATGACCAATCAATCTGCAAAGCTTAATTTATTCATCTTTTTCTGCGTTAAAACATCAAAATTAAGCATATATAATAAAATATTAATTAACTAAAAAATAAAAAATATTACTTAATTAATAATGTTTATACCCGAGAAGTACAAAATCATATTAAAAAACATTGGCAAATATTGGTATATTTTAAACGCTTAACACTCTCAAGCAATCATTTTAGGTACCCTTTGATACCAACGTGGTCTAGACATGTGTTGTACAAAATAGCATTTATTTGCTTCATGCCTCTTCAGGTGTGAAGAAGCTCAAGACGTAGAGATGTTAGGATCCCTCAGGAATGGAATAGCCTTCTCATTAATTTAAAGCTCGTTGCAACCTGTGTATGCGCTTGCTCATGGTATACGTGAGGTCAGATACATCAACTATCAGCTCACCGAAAACTTGATAAAAACTATATAGTACTTATTTACTTCATGCCTCTTCGGGTGTGAAGAAGCTCAAGACGTAGAGATGTTAGGATCCATTGGGAATGGAACAACCTTTTCACTAATCTAAAGCTCATTGCAACTTGCGTATGCGCTTGCTCATGGTAGCACGTGAGGTCAGATACATCAACTATCGGCTCACCGAAAACTTGATAAAAACTATATATGGGGCTAGGAAGAGAATCATGTAAATAGGCCTGAAAGCAATGTGAAGTGGAGCTAAGTTCGAAAATAATTAGAGAGATTTCATACTCGAGGGTAATTAATCACAGAAGTAAAACATATCATGATCCCCCGTGTTAAGTGGGGTCATATAAAATAGCCACTTAGCACGTCCTACAATCTAGAAATAAAATACACAATAGAATAAAATAGTAAATATGAGAAGAGTCCTAACAGACATGTGGTCCAAGTTCCAAACGTATCAGTACTTCTATGGCAAGCTCGGACTTTAGAACCTACATCAGAACCGAATGCTAAGTAAAAGACTTACAACTCTATATGATGCATGATTGTGATGTGTGGTCATATCAATAATGAACATTGCTAAATAAATCTACAACTAAACACCTACCACACAAAACGAGGCATGTGTAAGCAATAAACAAATAAATAAATTAAGTTAAATAAATACTAAAACAATAGTAGACAAGTAGCATCAAGAAAAATAATAAATAACAAATAACATTTTAAACACCCATGAAAATAAATAAACAATTAAAAATGAATAAATAAATAATAAATAAATAAATAAACTCATAAATGTATGGATGAATAATAAATATGTTAAATAAATAAAACACTATTTGAATAATGATAATAATATAATCAATACTAAATAAATATGCGACTAAACACAAGTAATTATTGACGCATACACAAGTAAGTAAATTGATAAATAATAAATAAATAAGTAAATAAGTAAATAATCAATAACAATTAATCGTGAATAATATTAATATAAATACCAAGTATATGAATATACGACTAAACACATATAAATAATAATGTGAATGAGTAAATAAATAATAATTAATCAATTAGTTAAATTAAATAAGATAAACATGAACAAAAATAATATCAACAAATAAACATCAACAATAATAATAAATAATCATAAATGTGCTATCCATCACGAATAATAATATATAAATAACAAGAACAACAATAATGAATAAATAAATAAATAAATAAATAACCATAACATAAAAATATACCAAATAATATAAAAATTATATATATAGGGAGTCTCGAATTACCCAAAGTAGTTGAAAAATGGGGAAATGAGTTGAAAATCCATGCAGAGCCAAATGGGTGAATTAGGGATGAGTCATATCGAGTCGACTTGGTCGAGCTGAGCTGCTAGGCGAGTTGGGTTGGACTTAGCTGGATGGGTTTGGATTAGTGGACGCGGGCAGGGACATAGGTGCGAATAGGCCTGGATGGCGAATGGGTACAGTGTAATGCCAGTGCCTATCCCCAAAAAATGCTTGATGGTAGCACGATAGGGAATGCCATTGGTCATGGTTGGCAAAGGGCAATGAGGGGAAGGTGTTGGCATTGGTGACCAGCGATGTATGGCCGCTGGTTGGCTAGAAAATGGCCTAGAATGGGCAGAAATAGTGGCCGGGTAGAGTGGAGTCACCAGCGACAATTCCACTCTGTTGAGGAGGAAGGTGTCTGAGGTGGTGGTCGATAATGTCTGGTTGTCTAACGGGCTAGAAAATGGCCGGAAAGAGGAGAAATCAACCGCCATGGATGGTGGTGCGCGAGCGGCCAATGATCGCCAGCTTCACGATGAGGGTTGGGGGTGATGTTAGGTGTTGGCCTCAGCGAGGGGAATCGATTTGGGAGAGTTAGCCTCTCTGGAGGAGGCTTCACCTACGCCAGAAAATGGCTAGACAAGGCGGTGGACGGCAATGGAAATAGAAATGAAAAAGTGTCATCACCGACAATAGACTACGGCGGCGCCGGAGTAGGTGGAGGGTAATGAGTTGATAGCCTGTCGTGAGGCTCAATCACAAATCTTACTAGTCTGGTGGCCGAAGGAGGGCAAGAAACTCACTGTCGGCACAGCAGCAGTGAGTAAGCAACATTAGGTGGAAAATCCTCCAAAAATGTGGGTGAAATGCCAAGAAAATGAGAGGGCCAATGCTGAGGGCTAATGTGGGCCGTTCAGATCTTGCCGCATGGCATGGTCGGAATGCCCGAGCAACTCATAGGTCTGAGTGGGGATCCGACTTGGGGCATATACAACATATATGCGGTTGAGAAAAGTTCGAGATCGAGACCTATAAAAGTTGAAACTGATGCAAGACCTAAAAGTGACTCTATGGACGAACATCAAGGTATAAAAGCAAATGGGTCTCAAAACTCCAAACTCAATCGGATGAAGATCTGAAACTTAAATCAAATTAGGCCCACAAGTGCAATCTGGTAGTCCAAAATTCCTATGATTCATGCAAAAGAGATATATTGAAAGTGCCCAAATAGAAACTAAATACTACAATGGCGTAGATCTAGCCCTAAAGCCTTGGGCTAAAATAAGCAATGCATAGACTGATAACTGATGCTCTGTTGTAATATAAATAAAGTTATCATCTATATATTAGGTATACTTGGCTTTCATAACATGCTCATATGACCATCTGGACTCATACTAATAATCTAAAAACTGAACTGATTCGAAGCAACTCGAGACTGACCTAAACCAGGTAAAACAACGAGTGGCTAAAACCCTAACCCGAAGTGAAGGCTTTACAAGTTTAATTTTAAGAGTAATTTGATTCAATTTTCATTTAGGAGTAATTTGTCTTGGTAGGTTTAAAACCTATTACTTGCCCCTACTTGTAAAAAGAAAAAGATTAAAAAATTAATGAAAAATGGATAGAAGAGACAATCGTCAAAAATAATTAAGTTTACAAGCATATCAATTGAACAACACGATTATGGTTAGACAAGACATTTTGATATTCTTTTTTCTCGAATGGCATTTTATTTTTAGTGCAACTATGCAAGTAAGACACAATCTCATCATTGTACTAACTCTAGGGCTATTAATTGAGCGAGCTGGATCATGACCATTTGGCATTCGGCTCGGCTCAACTCGACATTTAAATGTTCGAGTTCGAACTCGAATCGTACGAGTCGAGTTTACGCATGGTAGTGTTTAACTCGACTCGACTCAATTATAACTCGAAGTCAACTCAAAATCTACTCGAACTTGACTCAATAATATAATATAATAATATACATAATATTACTTGCCTACTCAAAATATATTTAAAAATGTGACACGGGGAATATAATTTTGTATTAAAAATATACTTCTTCGGATTCTTCCAAGCCTCTAATTTCTGATCGTCTTTTTTCATGGCTTCCAAAAGGTGCTCCCATGTCATATTGGTTTACATTAAAATTTTTTTCCATGTTTGCTGATAACATGATATGAAAAATACTTATATTAAAAAGAAAGCACTAAATCAAACCAAAAAAACGAACAAATGTACACAAAATAGAAATCAAACACAGAAAATAGTGTTTTTTTAAAAAAAAGATCAAGAAATTTAAATTGGCTTAATTAATTTAATTGTATAGCATTTTATTAGATTTTATTATATTTTATTTAGTATTTTTGGGATTTATTTTATTATTTTGTTTCGAGTCGGGAGCATGTAAAATTTTATTTATAAAACTACCTTCACACGCATTTTCTCCCCAACTATAAACACCTCTTCAACTTCCATCCAGGCTGCCCTCTTCTTCTAGCCATGCCGTGCCACCGCCACCACTGTTGCCGACGGGAACCTTCCTCTTCGACCACCATCCCCAACCCATCGTCGTCGTCCTCCGCCCAAATCGTGGCCTGACTTCCCCGGCGTTCCCTAAGTGCAACTCTTCCTCCCGACCGCCTTTGTCTTTTGGCCACCGCTACTGTTGTGGCTCACCTGAGCTTTCATCTCCGACCACCTTCCCCGACCATCGCCGTTATCCTCCACCCGGATTGTGGCCTAAGCTCCTCGGCATTCCTGAACTGCAACTCTTCCTCCAGGCCGCCTTCTTCTTTCTACTGTTGTTGTAGCCAACCGGAGCCTTCATCTCTGACTACTTTCCCCGACCCATCACCGTCATACCTGCCTAAAGTGAGTTACTTTGATGGAATGCTATTGTAACAGGCTGAAGAAGATGCAGCATCCCTGAGATCAGAATTCAACTAACTTCAGTGACATCTGATAGAAAATCCTTTGTCTGGAATGCACTCCACTATTAATCTTCAGGAGCTGATCCGATAAATGGAAAAGGAAATTGATAACTTTAAGACTAAGCTGCTGGTTTTTTTTTTGAAGGATTATCATATCCTTTACCTGGTCCCACAAAATGAATTAATGACGAGACAACAGGAGCAACAGAAACTAGCTGAAGAACAACTTCGGAGTTCTACTTTAATTGCTGAGAAGGGCATTGGAATTGATACAGGTATGTTTAATCCTACAGATACATAGTTCGAATGTCATTTAGTTTATCTACAAATTAGGACTTTATTTAGTCAAATAGCCCATAGTTGTCTTTGGTGGTATGTAGTGTGAAATGCAACAAACTAGGACTTTCCTTACGGCAAAACATGTAATGATGAATGCGTGTATTCTTTTAGCTAGATAAGGAAAAGCTTGACTAGTAGTTGCATGATATGGCACTGATGGTGTAGAGATTAGAAAGCAGCAGGCAAAAACTTCTTTGGAGGCAATTCATTGCTATCAATGTTGAATAATTTTTTTATTTTATATGATTATTGAATAACTAAGCATGGCTATCTTATGCTTTTAGATTGACTCACAGTCTTCTTAAATTGAAAGGCTATTAGAGGAAAACTCAAATTTGTCAATCTCATACCAAGATCCCATGAGAACCATGGTGCAATGGGAAAATCAGGTACTCGTCTTTGTTTTGGATGTGCTATGCGTGTTAGGATAAGGCCCGGCCCATCTTATATATGTTTTCAATGTTAAGCATGTTACCAATGAAAAAGGGGTTTGATATTCGATCTTTTTAGGAGAAGGACCTTGCTACATTTGAGCTTATTGCCAAACATGGTGCCTTCATCGATGATTTTATACACAAAATACTTGGCTTTCACGTTTGTGACCTATGATTGACTCTACCTTGTAGTTATTGACTGGTTAATATATCCTTACAGATTGGCTGAACCTGGTTAGGGCAAAAAGTAACTTCAAATAGGGATTTTTGCATGCTGCTTTGGCCTGTTCTTAATATCATTTTATTTCCTCCATGCACTTGCAATATTTAAATTTTCGCCTTAGGGCTCTTGGTTATTTGTTTTGCTGGTTTTTGCTTTTAATATATTATCATTTTGGGGTTGTAAGTTGATTGTTGTAGGTTGTTTGATGTAGGGCATAGCGTGGCTGTGGAGGAAAAACGTGGGGAAACCTCTAGAGTATTGCTTACTAACAATTTTGAATAGTTGCTTACTATCTGCTAGATAACCACTTTTTGATTTGGTGTTTGCAATAATCATGTTGATATATATTCAATTCACTAGAAGTTGAAGCATTGAAATTTTCCTTATGTTAATGTTTTATTTTTAGTTTTTGCCAAAGTAGACATGGCAATTAGGATCATTACAAAAGAATGTGTTATGTGCTTTTTATTCCTTATTATTATAGAACCTTTTTTCTTTTTTTTATTGTTAATCAGTGAGATAGAACTTTTTCTTACAATGGGATGACAAATTTGTTAATCTTTTTTTTGTTTAGATTCGGTTTTTTGTTGGACAATTTGATGTAGTTTTTAGGATTGGGGGTTTGTTGTGTGATTGGTGACATTGTGAATTTTTATTTAGATTTTGATTTCTTGTTAGACAATTTGACGTAGTTTTTTAGGATCAGGGTTTGTTGTCTGAATGGTGAGATCGCGAACTTTTGTTTAGATTCTGGTTTCATGTTGTTTTTTGTGATTATCTTTTTAATTAGAATTTTTAGGATCAGGGTTTGTTATTTAGATGGTGGGATTGCAAAATTTTTTTAGATTCTTGTTTCTTATTGGGAGAATGACGTAGTTTTTTTTTAATTTTGGGTTTACAATTCTATGTATTTTATTTTTTTGGAAATGCATTTTTGTAGTTTATACAATTCTATATTGTTGAATGATGCCTTAGGTATTTTGTAAAAAAAATTAAAACATTGTTGAAACTTGAAAAGACTTTTTATTATTGAGATAATTTATATAAATATATTGATAACTTATTTTTGTTAATTTTAATTTCTAATAACTATATGTTTTTCCTTCCGACGAGCTACTTTCGACTTTGTGATCGAGATAGTTTTGATCTCCCAACTGAGTTGGTTTCAAGCTCTTCAAAATTTAATAGTTTAAATGTATTCGAACTCGAGTCAAGCTCGAACATGATCTGAAATGTTCGAGTCAATTTCAAGCGTAATATGCTTAAAATTCGTTCAATTTCAAGTTAAATTTGAGCGAACTTTAAGCTATTCGAGTCGAGTTTAAACATAAGCTGACCTCAGCTCGCTCGCTCGTTTAGCAGCCGAGTACTGTGAGTAGAATTGCTAATTAAGCAAGCCAGCTCTTGAGCATTTGGCGTTCGGCTCGGTTCAACTCCGAATCGAAACTCGACATTTAAATGCACGAAGCTTGAACTCGACTCGAACTCGAATCCTTCAAGCCGAGTTTGAGCAAGGTAGTATTTGACTCTACTCGATTATAACTCAAACTTGACTCAAAATTGACTCGTAGTTTAACTTGATAAAATAATATAATAATATAGATATATGAACTCAAAGTCTTACACAATATGGTTCTCTTTAATTGGCACGAAAATATATATATATAATTTCTCAAATCTTTGTCCACCATTTGGGCTCACTTGCCTGCCTCTATGATAAAAGTGTCATTCTTTTAATCAAGTCCTCTCATTCTTCTTTAACATGGAAATATAAAATATGAACGATTTCATTGTAAATTTATTGTTCTATAATTTCCAGAGCATCATGATGCAAGCAATTTTTACTAAAATTATTAGTTCAAAAAATTGAAATAATAATTTCACATCCACTCCTTATTAGAAAAGTATAACTTACAAAATAATCTTAAATCTACAAAAATATCTTTAAAGTATATATAATTTATAATAATATATCTATGGACTATAATATCATATATATATGTATATTTAAAATATTTTCCTACAATTTTAAAAATCATATTATTCACAAGAGAAGGCAAACTGCTCGTACCAACCTTAAATATATTCTGTTTATAGTAGACAAAAATAATATTTTTTCTATCCCAAGTGCAATATGAAATTTGCTGTTTTTGGACAATAATATATAGTTGTTAGTATAGAATATTAATACAAGCATTGGCTATGAGGAAAATTTTTAGAAAGGGCTTCAAGCGACGAACATATTTCACACATACATTATTTGAAAAAAACATCCACACATTTTTCTTCAAAGAATATTTTTGAAAGAACGAAATCTCTTAGCCGAGGATAGGGCTGTTTGAATCTCGATTGAACTAATTTAATATATTTAATTAGTACATTTTATAAAAACTCAATTATAAGTCATTAATATTAAAATTTTATCAACTTTTTACTTTATCTTTTCTACAGATATATATATATATATATATATATATATATATATACTTTATTTCGTAAAACCTACTAAGGAAGTTCCATAGGGTGTACTTCAATTTAATTTTTTTAAAAATTACGATATTATTAAAATAAGTTATCTTCCTGATCCGACCCATGGTTATGCTGCCAAAATCTCCACAGCATAGATTGGTCAAGTCTGTTCGGCCTCCTCTTTCCATGCATCAGTCGCCGGCGGCATTAGAACGGCTGCCAGGATCCATAGCGGGGGAGGCAAACTATACTACGTAAATGGCCATAACCATATTACCCCCTCCCCCACCGTCAATTCATGTGTACTAAATATTAGGAGTAAGATGTGTGCAAATACAAATGTCCCCATTTCTCCACCTGATCTTGCCTTACATTTGGATCCCAGGTGGTGTATTACTGCTATGTGGTCAGGAGATATTGGCTCCCAATCTCTATCCAAACTGCCTTTTTTAACATCCAATCTCTAGTGCCCAGTTCATTACTCACATAAGGCCACAATTCAATGAAGCCGCCGATGAAACCAAAATTGAGCTACTGCAGACATTCAAACCAGCCGCCGCCACCATAGCAACGTCGAGCCAAAACACTACTATTCAAAAAAGGCGAAGCAATCACATGCAGTATTACTATCCAATGGGAGTATGCCATGCTATATTTGAACTAAATTGAAAGATTTATGCTTCATACGATAGTCATAGTAAAGTCATGCAGCAAACTTGAATAGAGGACAGCATACACTCGTGTATATATATAACTTATGTTCTATGCACAACACTTCATTGGAGTTGCTTGCCGTTAGCCACTGATCTCCCCATTTGAACCTCTTATTGTGATATCAAGTGATTCTTGAGGTGTGGTCTAATCTCCTTCTAATGATCTCGTTGTTATTGTTGTCATTAGGGACTTGCCCTTTGAGAGTTCAATACTTGCTAGTGTATAAGCTAAGCTAGCATTGTTGTTCTTCATTATGCAGGCATATAGCTCCGTTTGATCAGTATGAGGACGCAGCACAGCCATCCTTTGGATCCTTTGACGGCAGCTGAGATCTCCGTCGCTGTCGCCACCGTACGAACCGCCGGTGCCACACCTGAGGTTGTATAGATGATCTCGACGATTCTGTGATTTAACTATGATCAATGATAGTTTATGATACAAAGATTGGCCAAGCAAATATAAATGAACTAACGACTGAAAGTTCATCACTGTCATATTGCAAATCCAATAGTGCTGACCATGAGAGTATTCCTCGTTCTGATCAGGTGAGAGACAACATGCGATTCGTTGAAGGAGTACTGTATGAACCAGACAAGAAGACCGTGGGCCTAGCCGATGCATACTTCTTCCCCCATTCCAACCCTCCCTTTCTCTCCTCCCCAAGTCCAAGACCGGCACGCCGACCATCCCAAGCAAGCTGCCGGCGAGGAAAGCCAAGCTCACCGTCTACAACAAGCTCACCAACGAGACCAGCATCTGGATCGTCGAGCTCTCCGAAGTCTATGCTTCGGTTCGAGGTGGGCACCAGAAGGGGAAGGTCATCTCCTCCGAAGTTGTCCCTGATGTTCAACCTCCATTGGTATGGCACCAGGAATACACACGTACAAAAAGCTGCCTCTATGGCTCCTCTTTTTCAAATGCCTTAGTTCTTACAAATTTGGGTCTAATCAATGAATTTAGGATGCTGTGGAGTTTGCCGAAGTCGAGGCTGTTGTGAAGAAGTATCCTCCCTTCAGAGAAGCCATGAAGAAGAGAGGGATAGTGGACATGGATTTAGTCATGGTTGATGCCTGGTTAGTTCATCCTCCCAGTGTTGAAAAACCACAGATTTGGCTTCGTTATGTAAGATTAGAAAATGTTGGAAAAGATTGATAATATGTCATCTATGATCAATTTTGCCATCTTTGTGTGCTTTGTGTAGGAATGCTGGGTACTTCAGTGAGGCAGATGCTCCAAGCCGAAGGCTGGCCAAGCCCCTGGTGTTTTGCAGGACGGAGAGTGAATGCCTAATGGAGAACGGCTACGCTCGCCCCGTTGAAGGCATCTACATGCTTGTTGACATGCAGAGAATGGAAATGTTGGAGTTCGAAGACAGAAAATTCATTCCTCTGCCCCCAGCCGATCCTTTGAGAAACTACACAAGTGGACAGTCCAGAGGAGGTGTTGATAGAGCCGATGTCAAGCCACTGCATATCATTCAACCTCAAGGACCCAGCTTTCGTGTTGATGGGTTTTTAGTTGAATGGCAAAAGGTGACAAATGTGTTTGATGCAAGGCTTTATGTTTGTTTGTTGAGCTCAAATTTTTGACAGTCTTCTCTGCATTGCTCTGCTCTGTGTCGAGAACAGTGGAGCTTCCGAGTTGGCTTCACACCCAGGGAGGGGCTAGTGCTACATTCAGTAGCATACATGGATGGCAACCGGGGAGAAGGCCTATCGCTCACAGGATGAGTTTTGTTGAAATGGTGGTGCCTTATGGTGATCCCAATGACCCTCATTGCAGGAAGAATGCATTTGATGCTGGGGAGGATGGTCTTGGCAAAAATGCACATTCCCTTAAGAGAGTATGCTGTCCTGTTTCTTGGCACTTTTAAGCTTCCTCTAATGCTTATTGCGTGCATGCTTCAAGTGATTTAATGGAGGTTTTGACACTACGCAGGGGTGTGATTGCTTGGGCCATATTAAGTACTTCGATGCCCACTTCACAAACTTCTTTGGTGGAGTGGAGACCATCGAGAACTGTATCTGCATGCATGAAGAAGACCATGGAATCCTTTGGAAGCATCAAGATTGGAGAAGTGGTTTGGCAGAAGTGAGGAGGTCCAGGCGGCTCACAGTCTCATTCATATGCACAATTGCCAACTATGAATACGGATTCTATTGGCACTTCTACCAAGTAAGAGAAAAGAAGATCAAACTTCCCACTTTTTGCGTCAAAGTTTCTTCCATGATTAACCAACCAAATACCTGTTCTAATTAGAAGCTTGTTCATCACTGTTCTAGGATGGAAAGATCGAGGCCGAAGTTAAGCTGACAGGAATCCTAAGTTTAGGAGCACTGCAGCCCGGAGAGAAGAGGAAGTATGGAACCACCATTGCTCCCGGTCTGTATGCACCGGTCCATCAACACTTCTTTGTTGCTCGCATGGACATGGCAGTTGATTGCAGCCCTGGAGAAGAAGATAACCAGGTACACCCCATGAGCTACAAAATCATCATCCAACGAAGATTATCACTGAGGCCTAACAAAAAACCCAAAAATCTCTGCAGGTGATAGAGGTGAATGTTCTAGTTGAGGAACCAGGGGAACACAACCTGCCCAAGAACGGCTTCTACGCACAAGAGAAAGTACTATCTTCTGAACTCCAAGCCATGCGTGATTGCAGCCCTTCCACAGCTCGCCATTGGATTGTAAGCCATGAGAGCTACAAGATTCAATCAATCAACCACTTCTATCAACTAATCCTCTGACAATGCTCGAAAACAATACAGGTGCGCAACACAAAGACGGTGAACAGAACAGGGCAGCCAACAGGGTACAAGCTGGTGCCCTTTACCAACTGCTTGCCGTTGGCAGACCCGGAGGCCTACTTTCTGAGGAGAGCTGGGTTTCTGAAGCACAACCTCTGGGCGACCGCCTACAACCGCGACGAGAAGTACCCCGGCGGGGAGTTTCCCAACCAGAACCCTCGCGTTGGTGAAGGGTTGACAACATGGGTGAAGCAGGATCGGCCTCTTGATGGAGCAGACATTGTACTATGGTATGTTACTCTTTGTTTCTTTGTTCACTCACACACCCGCGTTTCTTTGTTTCTTTGCTCTTATCGATTTGTAGTTCTGCTAAATTTTGTTTCTCTTATGGTAGGTATGTATTTGGGGTGACACACATTCCACGATTGGAAGATTGGCCTGTCATGCCAGTTGAGCGCACTGGGTTTATGCTCTCGGTATCCTCAACTTTCCTTCATTTTTTAGTGTGAAATCATAAATTAAGTCAGAAATTGTTTCTTTGTGTTTGATCAACTGATTTAATATTGACAGCCGCATGGATTCTTCAACTGTTCACCGGCGGTGGACGTTCCGACGAGCAAGCCTGCGAGTGAGGTAAAGGAATACGGCGCTGCTCCCAAGCTCTGCAAGTCTGCTTGTTACAAACCAGAAGCAAATGGGCACTGAACGGTTTTTGAAGGACTACATTCTTTTCCATTGTTTGGACAATTTGTTTTGAAGCCGGACATCATTTTTTGATTACTTTTAGTGTTGGAAGACTATGTAATGTACTTACCATCTTTTATATATAATAAAAGTCAAAAGTCGTATTATATTGAACTAGATAAAATGTTGCCACGTGCGCATGCAGTATTATAAACCCTCGTTGAATAATAAGATTAAGTATATATAATAATTTGACACTTTAAAAATAAATAGGCTATAACAAATTTGCTTTTGCTTTGTTATATTTTGACAAATTAGTTGAATCTCAAGAGTAATTTTTTACTTTCCTTATATAAATGTGACAGTAGATATAATATAATTTTAACTAACTCAAGGCTACAGCATTTTTAAACATTAAGTCAGTTTTCATAAAGCAGTACTCCAGTTTCAACTTAACCAAAACTAAACAAAATTTAGGTTCCTTCGATATTAGTAGTTATGTTCATGAATTCAATCGGGCAAGACTTCACACAAACCATAATGTAATCAGTTTAAAATCCATTTTAATTTGGAGTTGAACAGGAAATGCTTAATTACCCTCAACAGATAAAAAGCTAACATACATAGGAGGTAAAATATCGAATATGATTATAAATAGATAGATATTCATTCCTGCATGGATAACAAAATAGATGCTCAACGTAATTATTGTACAAGGAAAATGTTTTCATAAAGTTCCAATTGCTTGTGATGGGGAAGATGGATTAAGTGCTAATGTCAAGTACCTCAATATCATAGATTGTGTTGTTGCACGTGAAGATCAGGAGACCGAAGCACACATGAATATATGAGATTTGCGTGGAAGCAAAGCTTTACATATACACATCCAAGCTTGAGAGGCACATGAATCATTTCTTTTGGCATGCATGCTTCTTCCTTCAACCTCACTTTTTTCAAGAAAGTGCCAAATACATTACATCAAATTGTTAAGTAGGCGTGTTTACGTTATCTTGTCCTTGGCCATTATTTCTTACTATTTTCCAACAAAGAAACTATTAAGTTGGGATGTCGACATTGTAATTTGCTTCGAAATAATGTAATTACTTGCAACACTAAATTCTAAGTTTCCAACTACCAGCTTTCAATAGTGTTCGTATTTATTATTATGCTTCCCTTATAAGGGAGAACAATAAGCTCATTGGGAAATCATTTTACTAGTGAACTAGTAGTTCGCACGCTTTCATGTAATTCATTCACGAATAATTAATAATTAATCGAAATTTCAGAAGCAATCATCCAACCTAATTACACGAACCAGCTACTCAATTAAAAATCTTATACGGAACATTTGAAATCCAAACAAAAAGAGAAATTTCAAGATCCATCCTCACATCAAAATTTCCGATACTTTTATAAATATTCTTGTTTGAATTTCCGCGGGAAACTCAAAGGCGTCACTCATGCCGGGGGGAAAAAGAAGTCATATATTTTCGCTTACCGGTCAACTTACTTTCCACGTCAGCAGTACCCTTTCACCACCCTTAAAAGCCGCCACTGTAAATCGGGCGGGAAGCCGACGCGCCGCCGACTACCCCGCCGAGCCGGGGCGCAAGATCCGGTTGGTGGTCGGCACGTCCGGCGCCTCCAGCATCCTGTCCGTCCATTCGGCCAGGCGCATTCTCCGCCGTTGATGTCGGAGGAGCCCTCACGTGGTCGGGCGGGCGAGTATCACGTGATCCGGCCCCACCCGATACCCCACTTAATCAATAGTATCGGCGTCGGACACGTGCAAACGTGAGTGTGTGGGGGTCACGTCTTATGGCGGGGGTCCAATGGGTGGTCGAAACGTGTCACACGACGTGCGTGGGGCATCTCATGCACGTGGCGTGTCCCCCAATCCCCCACCGATACATGATATAATAATAAAATAATAAATATAAGTGATGATTAAAACGTAGTTAAAAGAGTGTTTAGCATGTTTGCTTGCAATAGATATTTGCACGAGAACGTTTAATAAGAGTAAAAAATAAAAAATGTGCCCCTTTTATTGCCATGTTCTATACTAATCTCAGTGCCCTCAATATATACAAGTGTAAACATGTGAAAAAACATTAGATATGGCAAGAACCGTGAAGGATTGGAATGATAGATACATGATTTTTCCAAACGACTTTTGCTGGGCTGTATCTCATTTTCTTGAGCCTAATTAAAATGTTTTATGTTTTCTAATGCAGGTCAACACATACTTTAATTACACACAACTTACACGACTCTCACACGGGCACTTACAAACAACCTTTTCATGGAATTTAGTTATAAGAGTTGTAGATTCATAAATCTATGTCACTCTGTTGATGAATTATTCAGTGTTCGCAATAAATCTGAGTTATAAGCCAACTGGGACTAATTTGAAATATATGGTATGTGTGGGCTTAGTCAACTGGTTAATTTGTAACTTAGAGTTTCTCACTGCGGATGGTAGCGTGGTAGAATTTGGGGTTTGATCGAGGCTTGATCAAAAGGGAAACATAAGTTAATGTTTTAACTAGGGATGATAGCACAATAATATATTGTTGGGCCATAAATAAATTAGAAGCTTATTTTCAATAGCTTTATCATCTTTTTTAAAAGATAAAACCCGTTAACCAATCAAACAAATTATTACTTGTAAAGCCATGTAAACCGAAAATATGGATAGCACCCCAATTATGTGATGAACAAATACATATAGGTATAACCTGCAATGACTAATTTATGCGTTTTGTTTTATTCTAAATCATATGCACCTTATCAAGTAACCGCATCTAGTTCACCCTAGGAAATTATATTACATTGCCCTCTAATCCTTATGATCTATGCATTAAGACCAAATTACAAAACTAGGTCGAATATAAATAGCCCTTCATTCCTGATTATCTGCCATATTAAGTTTCCACTGTTGCCAAATTATTATGCATTTAATTTAATAATAATAATAATAATAACTATTATTATTATTACAGGACAAGGCAATTCTCTGCTCAATCACAACAGAGAGGTATTAATAAAATTATCGAAAGGAAGTATGTGTTGTCAGTCAAAAGACATGCTAGCTCACCTACTGAGCCGGCTGAAACATTTTTCTTTGCTTCCAACGAACCTCGGTTGGTATTAGGCCTGGACCCACATAGTCCACGTGGTCAGTCAGGAGTGGACACATAGACCACGTGGAAGCGGTCAATGGGGCCGCATCGGAGTAAAAAAGTTTAGTTTGACAGGTGATTGCGAATTAGGTGTCTCGTGGGATAGAAAGGGCGGGGGGTGGAGAAGGTCAGCGTGGTTGGGGGATGACAGCGGGCCCCACCTCAGCATATCCGCTTTGCGTATTATATATATATATATATATATTTATTTATATATATTTTTTATTTATATATAAGATTTAACGTTTGTGTGCTGTAGCACAAGCAACTTCTTTGTGTTTGAGATTGATACCGATCGTACGGCTAGAAAAATCTCTTGGGCAAACACCCATCTTCACCATTGCAGCAGTCGGGAGTTTCTTCTCACTTCTTTGCGCAGGTGGGGATGTCTATGGCCGGGGTATTTGTTTAATGATGAAAAATAATGAAGTCGATAGGTGTTATAGATTTTATTTTTAGCCGGTCGAGGAAAAAATTAAGCACAACTAAAATACATGTGCTCCAATATAAATTTCTCATGCTCATATATATATATATATATATATATATATATGCATATTAAAGATTTAAAAGTCTAAAGCAAAGAGAAGCTTCTCTTAATGATCTAGGGGAGGAGGAGAAAATATTTTGACTTTTCAAATGTTTAACAATAACATAAAAATAAGATATTTTAAACATATTTTTAATAAGGTTACAAAAATTTATGTTCTAGAATATTTAGATACTATTATATATATATATATATATATATTTATAAGGTAAAATATTAATTATATAATAAACATAATACAATGATAAATTATTATATTTTCTTCTAATTGGTAAAAATATTAATTTTAACTGAAATTTAAGCTATTAAAAATTATAAAATTTTGATAATCAAATATTCGGATGTCCACTTTCTTGATAATATTAAAATGGAAATTCTTTAAATGTGTTGATTTTATTTTTAACTTATTTCTATATAAATATATAAATATATATATATATATATATATATATATATATAGTTATATAGTTATATTGTTCAATTGTGGTTTGATTACATTTTCACCTTGAAATGAACCCTTATTTTGGATAAAAAATATATTTTGGCACTAGATTGTCTATTTCTATCTTCAGCGTAGATATGGGAAAGCCGCATAAGCCATTCTTCCCTCCTGCTTTCTTCCTTGTCCCACCATATAAACCAGAGTCTGAAACCAGAGAAAACTAGAGCAGCAGGCAAGAGCTTGAGCGCAGAAACTTCCACGGAGATTTCGTCTACAAAACTAGGACGACTTTGAATCGGTCTTTGGGTAATTCTTTGTTGTCTCGGTGAGTTAATTAGGTGTTTTGTTGGTGAGGAAGAGGAGGGGAAGGAGAAGATGGAGCGGCCGGGAACTCTGGGCGAGTATGAGAAGTTGGTCCTCCGGATGAACACTCCCAGGTTCCCATTCTTGCCAAATCACTGTTAGAATCATCATGCATAATCAATTTATGGTTCTCATATTTGGAGCCTGATCTTGTTGTTCATGATAAGCATGATTGTTTGGGAATTTGTTCATCATTTTTGTTTTCTTCTTCGCTTGCAGGGTAGTGATTGACAATGCCGTTTGTTCCACTGCCACTTTGGTGAAGGTACTTTTCCTCATCAGACTCTTCATCTTCTCTAACCGATTTGAGACTAGGGGCCATTAAACGACTTGGCTAATTGCTTCTTCTACCTCATGTTGTGTTTTAGGTGGACAGCGCCAGAAAACATGATGTTCTTCTTGAGGCAGTTCAAGTCCTTACCGACCTCAACCTCTCCATCAAGAAGGCCTACATCTCGTCCGATGGTCGCTGGTTTATGGACGGTAACTCACCTCGCCTTGATCTCTAGCCTCCTTCACCGTACCTTCTTTCCCCACCTTTACTAAAACCAGCTCCGCAATTGCCTTCCGCAGTGTTTCATGTCACTGACCAAAACGGCGACAAGCTCACCGAAGATAGCGTCATTTCCTACATTGAACTGGTACATCAACAATTCGACGAACTTATTGCATTCGAGAAGTTGGTAATGATGTTGATATGTCTGTTCATCTTTCTCTGTTTCAGTCGTTGGTGCGGAGCAACTGCGCTGGGATGCGGACAGCCGGAGCCGGCGAGGGTTTGACGGCGCTAGAGCTGACGGGCACCGACCGGCCGGGGCTGCTGTCAGAGGTGTTCGCGGTGCTGGCCGACCTGCAATGCAGCGTGATGGAGGCGAAGGTGTGGACTCACAACGGCCGCATCGCCTCCCTCATCTACGTCAAGGACGAGCTCGTGGCCGACGCTGCCATTGCCGCCGGCATGGAGGCCCGCCTCCGCAACGTGCTCAAGGGCGACCACGACGTGCGCGGCGCCCGCACCGCCGTCCCCGCTGCCGCCGTTGCCCACACCGAGCGCCGCCTCCACCAGATGATGCTCGCCGACCGCGACTACGAGCGGTCGCCGGGCGGCGCTGAGCCGCCGGCTGTTTCTGTGCAGGACTGGCCCGACCGCGGCTACTCCGTCGTGAAGGTCGAGTGCCACGACCGCGAGAAGCTGCTGTTCGACATCGTCTGCACTCTCACCGATATGGAATACATCGTCTTCCATGCCACCATTGATACCGACCGCTCCCAAGCTTACCAAGTATATATATATTTGAACTTGATCAACTTCCATTGATTCTTGGTTGTTTCTAACTTAAATTTTGTTTGTGGGTATTAGGAGTTCTACATCAGACACACGGATGGGACTCCCATTAGCTCCGAAGCAGAGAGAAATCGTGTGATCTTGTGCTTGCAAGCCGCCATTGAAAGGAGATCATACGAGGTACCTACTTAGCGTTTAGCTAG
This sequence comes from Piper betle, assembly GCA_033002965.1. Classification (NCBI taxonomy): domain Eukaryota; kingdom Viridiplantae; phylum Streptophyta; class Magnoliopsida; order Piperales; family Piperaceae; genus Piper; species Piper betle. The sequence continues at coordinate 14,104 of JAURVB010013963.1, read as the reverse complement.
GTGTTTAGGGAAATTACTTATAGACGTACGATGAATTGAGCATTTAATCAATGTCGGCATGATTTGTATGTTTTTTTGAAGGGGTGAGATTGGAGCTGTGCACTGCCGACCGGCAAGGGCTGCTGGCCGAGGTGACAAGGGCATTCCGGGAGAACGGGCTGTCGGTGACGAGGGCGGAGGTGACCACGGCCGGCGAGACGGCGAAGAATGTGTTCTATGTAGTGGACGCCGGCGGGCACCCCGTCGATGGCAAGACGATTGAGGCCGTCCGGCAGAGAATTGGGCTGACCTGCCTCAATGTGAAGGAACCTCCGCCCATTTACCGGCCGGCGGCGTCGAGGGAGGCCGACCGAGGGGCCGGGATGGGGCTGCTTTCACTTGGGAGCTTGGTGAAGAGGAACCTCTACAACTTGGGATTGATCAGATCATGCTCCTGATCGGCAAGTTGATGCCTACGCTCTTGAATACCACTGCTGCTAAATGTCATCGTAACATACATACCTTTGCCCCACTGCTGCTAAATGTCATCGTAACATACATACCTTTTAGCGTCTTTTAGAATTTGATTGCTTAGGTTTTTTTGTAAATAAGAATAGAGCTGAGGATGGGAAATTATGCGTTGGGTGGTTCTTCTTGACAGGAGCAGGAAACTAGAGAATGGTTTGTTTTGGGGTGGAAGGTTTGATGGAACCATATATTTAACAAACACATTTGTACATAATATTTAAGATGGAATGAAAGGATTCATTAACGCAAGCTGTTTTGCTCAACCATTCCGATCATCATATCATGGTAAGGTAAACCGTAAACTAGTAAAGTGTTTGGTTTTGCCAACTTGCCACTCGAAACAAACTAGTAAAGGATCTGTCTATAGCTTGTTGCATTAAATGCGCAAGGGTCGGGATTTGGTAAGGCGGAGCGTGAAAGCGAGCAGCACGGTCTGTCTGTGTAAGCATGCGTACCCAGGGCAGGCAGCGACGTGCACACCCTTCCCGATAACAACACCTCTAGCCATGTGATGATTTCTCAATATCTTAATACTGTTCGTTGACAAGTATTTTACGACCAAAGAAGGTGGGTTTGGTACGGTGTTCAAAGCGTAATATGACAACGCTCCCTTTCATGCACATGCTTCTCCCTGGTTTGGTGCTTCTTCTCCAACGTCTTTAATAAATCTAATACACACATTGCAGAGCCTGGCAGGTGCCCCGGCAGCCGATTCGGAAGCCAGACAATTAACCCTTGTGTAGTGCTGAGGAATACCAGCAAAGAAATTTCATTTGAGTTATAACTAGGCACCATGATGGATAACAAAATGTTCATACTATAAAAGACAAGTGTAATTGCTTACATACACACATGTATGTATCCACCATATTCCATCCATCAAAAGTGTTCCATAAATTCAAGCTCCTGGTTTGCTCGGGCCGGGGATCGCGTTATGGCGGCGCTTTCTTCGTAACCTGCGTTCGCCTCTAGTTTGCATTCAATTTTGTTGCAGTTTTTCCGTTTCTTCTCCGGCCAACCATACTCCATCTACTCTGTTCTTCTTGACTTAATAGTAATTGTTTCAATCCTCTCTTGGGCGCTTATCAGATCTGGCATCCTGTCGGCACCTTTTGTCATGTGTCTCTCGTACGCCTAATTCCACATGCTCTGTTCTTGCATTCATTCTTTTCTTGCTTTGGTTCCAAGTAATACAGGATTTCAGGCAAGTGGATGGTTGGTCACAATTGTTGTTTCTAACAAGAGATACTTACTGGTTAGTTGGCACATCCTTCTGGGCTGGTTAATTTATACATGCAGATTATCAAAAGGTTGCCTTGTGTTGCCTACCATGACTTTTGTTTACGATCATTTGCAGACTCTTAAGTCATTGGAAGTCTAGGCTTGTGATTGGTGCTCAATCAATGGACTGCCCAAAAGTTGTTACTGTTTCCATGTCTCGGGCACTTGGCTTGAAGGCCAGACTTGTTAGTTGTAAGATTGTAAGCTATTGTCATACATTGGCAGAGAAATTTCAGAGTTCGAGATGTGGAGATCAAGAAAAGTAATAGTATAATGTATGAAGGTTCAAATTAAACGCCTAGTTTAAGACCTGGAGAAAAGTCCTGCTTAGTATTGATTTGTCCCAAATACTTTAATATTACCAGATTTTAATAACAATTAAGATAACAATTAATATGGTCATCTAATCTAAACTGATCAAGACGTAAATACCAAGTAAATCAGCTATCAAGTGACTATGAAGTATGTAGCCTAGCTTTATTAAGAAAAAAGGATCAACTGTCCAACATGAAATGTTTGGGGGAAAATACAATCGTTCAATGCAACTTGTAATTCTCTGAACCTCTCCGATTCCTGGTTCTCGAGTTGTTAAGACTAATAGCTCATTAAAAAAATGTTTGAAGATTTAGATATGCACCTTCGAGTTGACTTACCTGTACAATTATCTTAATCAAATTGGATGACCTGTTTTAGACAAAGATTCTCATGGTTCAACGCGTTGTTATTGTACGCAACTTCTTGGCATTTTGCTTGGTGGAAGAAAACCATATTGGGGAATAATAATATACACATATATGCAAGATTCAACAGGCAAATGACAGCTGCAAATTAAAGGAAGATGCTGCCATTCTAGTTGCAACCGCACTGCTCAGAGAAATATACCAACACAAAAGCCAAGATGCTACTCATATAAGTATAGTTGCAAAAATCAGAATCAGAATGAGAATCGGTTTTCAAGGGAGTTATTAAATCGGTCTAAATCAGTCAAGAATCGATTTAGTTAAACCTGTTCAAATTGGTCATATGTAAAAATTTTAACTTAGTTAAAATTAAAGGATTGTTAATTATAGAACATGTTATTCTAATATCATTTTTATGTTATAATGTTTATTATATTTTATGATATTTTTTGGATTTTTTAATATTATTTGGAAATAATTATTATTTTTAACTCAAGTTGGAGTCGAATCAACTTTTAATTATGAGAATGTCACCTCTATTTCATCCCCCCCCCCTTCTCTCTCCCCAAGGCGCCTCATCGCCGCCCTCGCCGCCCAATAGCCCCATCGCACCCCCCCCCGCGCCCCTCGCCCCGCCTTGCTGCCCAGTCATTGCCCTCGCCCCCGTCCTTCCCCCACCCTATCCCCTGACGCCGTTGCTCCACAGCTTCCCCCTATTGTCGCACGTCATTGCCCTCGCCACTGTCTGAAATTAGCCGATTCACGAACTGATTCAAGCCAAACACCGATTTACATGTTTTTTTGACCCGGATCGCCACCAATTCGATTTAAATCGTCCGATTCAGAGTGAAATCGGTCAATTTTTGTAACCCAGCATATAAGTATATTTATGTTCAGTTTCTATTCAACAATTAAGCTTAACATCATTAATCAAAGTATGATTAACTTCTTTAACATGACACCACCTATTTAATTATTAATTAAATTTTTTTATTATATTTTTTTCAAAATAATTAAATAGACTCTTATTAGTGTGAAGTTAAAAATTGAGATTAACCAGATTCTAACATATGACCTTTACTGTGAAAGGTATTTAAAAAAAAAAGATTAGCGATATTTGAACTCATGACCTTTTGCTGGAGATATTTTTATTGTATTTTTTATATTTTAATTAGTTGATTCTTCTACTTTTTAATCTTAGATCATGATTGAATTCTTCTTTTATTAATAATAGTTGATTTGGCTAAAGTCACACAATATGGAATATGAACCGTGAGGCAAATTATACACCCGTCGTGTTGGTGATATTAATTTAGTGTGTTAATAAGGTTAATTTAATGCTATAAAGTTTTCTTTTGACATCATATACTCGCATGAAAATCTATAAATTTTGCTTGGAAATGATGAAAATAATATTGATGTAAATATTAACCGGTTCCTAGCCTTCATGTTTTCTCACTAGATGAAAGTAGGTTAATCATCAAAGTTTACACGCTCAACGAGTTATTAAGAGGTTTTTTTTAACTCGAAAGAGCTAATTATGTATAATCTATCATTTTTAGAAGTCTCTTGTGCTATATTCTTATCTTTAATAAGGGTCCATTTAGTTGATACGGAAATAATGTAAGTAAAAAAATAAGAAATAGAAATTTAATAAAATAAAATGACATTGAAATTTTAAACAATTCCCTTACATGTTTGGATAATAAAAAAATAAGATGAAAATGAGATATTTTTTCTACCTATGTCTTCTAAAATTTTCTCAATTTTTATTTTTCATAAGAAAATATTATTTTGTAAAATTTTTACATAGATTTATTTTAATTAAAAATAAAAATTTATTTTGATTAAATATCTAGACTTCCAAATCAAAAAAATTTAACCTCAAAATTTTACATTTCTTTCGTATAATTTTAAGACAATTAGATATATTTTAAAACGCAAAAAATCAAGTGAAAGGTTAAAGGTTTTACAACTTCAATTTATAACAAAAATATTAATCAACATAAAAAAATAAATATGTACGAGTAATAGCAACCATTAATTGCTAAAACTTTAAGACAACTATTTGAGGACATTTAACGGATGTTGATGTACTCATGTATTTGTTGGTTTTAAAACTTACAAAAAATTAATGATTAGCATTCTTCCTAAAAATAATAACTTAATTAATTAGATGATCATCGTTTCCAAAAAGAGTCGGCCCCTTTAGCTGCAAACTGCTCACAAAAGAAGGTGTATAGTCACGGCTGCTAAAATATTTGTGCTTGCAACCATGTGGGAATCATTCAATGGAGCTGAAAAGCTATGCATTCATAGTCCAGAGCTTCAGATCACAGTGTCAAGGTTACCTCAATTTGTTCATGTTTAAGCTATTTGGTTAAGTTATTTTGTTTTTTAATTTGTTGTATGTGGAAACCTCATTCTACTGGTTCAAACAGCCGGCCGACTTCCACATCTTTGGAATCTTGCACACACATCACCTTACCAAGTTGTAGTTAAAAACTGTAGAAGATTCCAGTTTGGAAGCTTGCAGAATTCCTAGCTCTCAACGGCCTCCATTAGATTCCCAACAAGCTCAATTCAGAAGAGACAAATCATAAAGTTATATTTTTTATAAACCTGCATTTGTTGACTTGTGGGGGTAACAGCTATCAACAGGCAGCGTTTGTACACATCGGAAGAAGGGCTCACCCAAATTGGGAGAGGCCTCTGCAAAGAAAATGGCCAGAAGCTTAGGGTTCTGAACATAGAACATGCAATGGCATGTGAATAAGGAGACTGGGTTGTTCAGATTTCAACTTAGTAAAGTAAAAAGGTGGCTTGGGCAAGCTGTCTCTGAATTGAAATGGACATTTTACAATCAAGTAATGTAGAATTTGATGAGAAAATGTGCTTGCAAGTTGAGTGCAGAAAACAGGTGGCTTAAAAGGTAAAGAGTCAAAAGGATCCTGCTGTCTTATGGGCCATTGTGATCAATGTCTGTTCTTCACAAGACAATTTGTCAATTTACCTGCCAGGTTAAAGCTCCTAGCAATTATCATTGAGTTATATATATGGTTGCTATTATATGAATAACTTCTGTAAGCTTCATATTCGGCACAGCCCACTTCTCTTTTGCCATCCTCCTTTCTGAAAGCTTAATTATTACTCCTTTCCATCACAGTGTTTATGTCTACCAACTTAGTAAGTGTTTATGTATACCACCTTAATATATCAGCTGCTGTCTTCAACTTCACGTTAGTTCCAATTGACCCAATTGTTTCGGGGCTTCTCTACGGGTGGTAGTCACTTCCCATTGTTTTTGGGCTTCCAACCACGTATATGACATACTGGAGCATAGGCACAAGAAATCATATTCGACCCAATATCTTGTCTGCTATTGATCAGTATATTTTTGAGGACGAAGGCCATGAATTCATGTCAAGTTTCAAACTTGTGAGGTCGATAAATACCATCCATTTTGAGAGTGGGTAATCATTATAAGTGGATTCTAACTTAGCTGATACTAAGAAAATGCAAGTACGTAGGATGCGAAGAGTTCATGTCATGCTTGTGAAGTCATCAAGAACACCTTTCACCAAACCTTACGGCTTAGAAAATAAAAAGAAATATAACAATTAACTATTGAGTAGACCTCCCAAATTGACGCTGATAGATTGTACTGTTGGGATTTTAACTCACTAAATCACTAAATTCTTTTGTTATGTTTTAGCAAGATAATAAACAATGAGTATACAAAGAGTTAACACGAAAAACCCCAAAATAAAAAGATAAAACACAAACCATCCACTATAATTAAATAATACATGTACAAATCTTCATTAAAAGTACACAACAAATTCTTGGTATACATGATCTTCACCAATCAATCGTCAAATTCAAGGAATAGAAAAACTCTCTTTTTTCCAACATCAAGCAAAATAGGAATATTATCTTCATCATCTGATAAATTCTAATCATGATACGGAATTAACAATTTCTAATTAGAAAATACATCCAATTAGGAACGACCACTATCTCCAAAATAGATAACAAAATCTAATTGGGAAGACATATTTTTCACCACTTATACCTTGTGAAGAGAGACTCTCTGTCACTCGTACCTAGTGAGGAAAGACTCTCCCTCTTTATGGGAAACACATCCAATTAGATCATGCATATATATATATGTATATATATACACACACGCACATGTTGCTATGCACTGCACTTTTTGCAGCGCATGAAATAACAACCGGTAGATCGAAATACAGCGGCTATCAATAGCCCATCAACCACCACTACCCCCCCCTACCCACTCTTCCCCCTTCCCGGCACTGGCCCCCTTCCGGCCCCCGAGTGCGGTCCCCTACCGAATGTCCCCCCCTCACCCGGCCACCGCAACCGCGACCCTCCTCTCCACTTCCGCATCCCCCTCTTTCCCCCCACTGCCAAGCATAGCTCCCCCCCCCCCCCCCCCGATTTGCCGCACAGGCAACGGCATTGGCAGTGGGGGGTCGGCGGCGAGGTCGCTGGCAGTCAGTGGCGTGACAGAGTCATTTGCGTGGCAAAATAGGGGTCAAGGAAGTGGGCAGGGATAGTTTTACAATAAAAACTTGACTCGCTCCCAACTCGAGTCAATATTATAAAATACATACCAAAAATATAAAAATACAGTAAAATATTATAAAATAAAATAATTGAGTTTTAATAGATTATTTTATTTTATAATATTTTACTCTATATTTTTTTCATATTTTTTATAATATTGACTTGAGTATGGAAGGAAATGGGCATAAAAATAGAATAAAATACCATAAAATAAAATAATATATTAGAGCTCGATTATTTTATTTTATGGTATTTTACTGTATTTTTTATAGTTTTTCAATATGTATTTTGTAATATTGACTCAAGTCAGGGGCGAATCAAATTTTTATTACAAAACTACCCCTGCCCATTTCCTTCAATACTCAAGTCAATATTATAAAAAACATCTCAAAAAATATTTTAAAAATATGAAAAAATAAAGTAAAATGCCATAAAATAAAATAATCGAGAATAAAATAATCTATTCGAACTCGATTATTTTATTTTAGGGAATTTTACTGTATTTTTTATATTTTTGGGTATGTATTTCATCATATTGACTCGAGTCGGGAGCGAGTAAAATTTTTATTACAAAACTACCCCTGCCCATTTCCTTCACCTCTGTTTTGCCGCGCCGATGACTCTGTCGTGCCACCGACTGTCGGCGACCTTGCTGTCAGCCGCGGCTAGAGCAGTGCCATGTCGCGCGGTGCGGCAAACCGGGTTGGAGGGGGAAGAGGGGAGCCACGGCTGGCGGTAGGGGGGCAGGGGGGAGCTGATGCTGGCGGGGGCGGCGGCTAGGAGCGGGGTGAACGGGGGGGGGGGCAACAGGCCGGAGGCGGGAGCGCTGCGGCAATGGGGAGGCATGGAGAATGTCCGATGGGGGACCGCGCTCAGCAGCTAGTGTCGGGAAGGGGGAAGAGTGGATGGGGGAGGTGTGTGTGTGTGGGGGTGAGGGGGGGGGGTGTGTGTGTTTGTGTGGCTGATGGGCTATTGATAGCCGCTGGATTTCAATCCAGCTCCTGTCATTTCATGCTCGAGGCGGCGCATGCCAACCCTCCTCGTATGTATATATGTATATATATATATATATATATACGAAGAAATGTTTCCTGTAATAGAGCACAGCCAACATGGCTGTGCTCGAATTTGTTTAGAGCCGTCCGATTGAGATCGGACGGCTGAAAATAACCCAACCAAATCAAACCCCCCCCCCCCCTCCCCTTCCTCTGCTTTGGTCCGCCGCGCCCTCGCCGCGCCCCGCCTCGCTCCGCCCCGCGCCTCCCGCCCTCCCCGTGCCCCCCGCCCCGCCGCACAACCCTTGCGCTGCCCCGCGCCCCCCGCGCCCCGCCCCCACCCTTCCCCCCTCCCCTGTTTTCACCCCCCGCCGCGCCCCTCGCCCCGCCCCGCGGCCCTCGCTCCGCCCCGCACCCCACGCCCCTCCCCCGCGCGCCCCCCGCCCCGCCCCACGCCCCTTTCTCTGCCCCGCGCCCTCCCCCACGCCCCCGCCCCGCCCCCACCCTTCCCCCCTCCCCTGCTTTCACCCCCCAGCCGCGCCCCGCCCCGCCCCACGGCCCTCGCTCCGCCCCGCGCCCCACGTCCCGTTTCCCTCCCCCTCTCCGCCCGTTTCGCCCCAACCCCATGCCGGCGTCACCAACAGCACCGCCGACGGTGGCGCGAAAAAACAGGGGCGGGGGAGGAGGGCGGGGTGGAAGGGGCGATGGCATTTTCGTAATAAAAGTTTGACTCGCTCCCGAGTCAATATTACGAAATAAATATTAAAAATAATTTTAAAAAATAAAATACTATAAAATAAAAACTTGGCTCACTCTGGCTCGAGTCAATACTACAAAATTGATTTTTAAATTTTTTTTAAAAATACAATACCATAAAATAAAAACTTGACTCGGACCCGTGCGGGATCGAGTCAAGTTTTAATTATAAAATAAATTTTTAAAAAATAAAATAATTCGGTAATAAAAACTTAGACTCGCTCATTTCTTGAGTCAAGTTTTTAATACTACGAAATAAATTTAAAAAAATATAAGATAATTTTGTAATAAAAAGTTGACTCGATCCCGTGCAGGATCGAGTAAAGTTTTAATTACAAAATAAATTTTAAAAAATAATAATAATTCCTTAATAAAAACTTGACTCACTCCCAACAAGAGTCAAGTTTTTATTAAGAAATTATTTTTATATTTTTTAAAATTTATTTCGTAATATTAACTCTAGTCGCAAGCAAGGGTAGTTTTAAAATAAAAATTTGATTCGGTCCCGACTTGTGTCAATAAGCCCCCACCTAAGTCGGGACCGAATCAAATTTTTATTTTAAAACTACCCTTCTCGAAAAAAATGAAAAAAATAGGGTAAAATACCATAAAATAAAATAATCCATTAGAATTCGATTATTTTATTTTCCGGTATTTTCCTGTACTTTTTTATATTTTTCGGGATTTTTTCTTAATATTGACCCGAGTCATGACCATGTCAAGTTTTTATTACGAAATATATCCTAAAAAATATTTAAAAATAATAAAATACCATAAAATTACAAAATCAATTGCACTTCGATTATTTTATTTTTTGGCATTTTATAGTATTTTTTATATTTTCGGGATGTATTTCATCATATTAACTCGAGTCGGGATCGAGTCAAGTTTTTATTACAAAACTACCCCTGCTCATTTCCATTCATTTTAAAACTACCCCGACTCTAGTCAAGATTACGAAATAAATTTATTTTTTAAAATTGACAGAATTAGTTTATTTTTTAAAATTTTATTTCATAATAAAAACTTGACTCATCCAGACTTGAGTCAATATTATAAAATAAATTTTAAAAAATATATAAAATAATTTCGTAATAAAAAATTGACTTGCTTGCGACTAGAGTTAATATTACGAAATAAATTTTAAAAAATATAAAAATAATTTCTTAATAAAAACTTGACTCTTGTTGGGAGTGAGTCAAGTTTTTATTAAGGAATTATTATTATTTTTTAAAATTTATTTTGTAATTAAAACTTTACTCGATCCTGCACGGGATCGAGTCAACTTTTTATTACAAAATTATCTTATATTTTTTAAATTTATTTCGTAGTATTAAAAACTTGACTCAAGAAATGAGCGAGTCTAAGTTTTTATTACCGAATTATTTTATTTTTTTAAAAAATTTATTTTATAATTAAAACTTGACTCGATCCCGCACGGGTCCGAGTCAAGTTTTTATTTTATGGTATTGTATTTTTAAAAAAATTTTAAAAATCAATTTTGTAGTATTGACTCGAGCCAGAGTGAGCCAAGTTTTTATTTTATAGTATTTTATTTTTTAAAATTATTTTTAATATTTATTTCGTAATATTGACTCGGGAGCGAGTCAAACTTTTATTACGAAAATGCCATCGCCCCTTCCACCCCGCCCTCCTCCCCCGCCCCTGTTTTTCGCGCCACCGTCGGCGGTGCTGTTGGTGACGCCGGCGTGGGGTTGGGGCGAAACGGGCAGAGAGGGGGAGGAAAACGGGACGTGGGGTGCGGGGCGGAGCAAAGGCCGCGGGGCGGGGTGGGGCGCGGCTGGGAGGTGAAAGCAGGGGAGGGGGGAAGGGTGGGGGCGGGGCGGGGCGCGGGGAGGGGTCGGGGCAGAGGGCGAGGGCCGCAGGGCGGGGCGAGGGGCGCGGCGGGGGGGGTGAAAACAGGGGAGGGGGGAATGGTGGGGGCGGGGCGGGGGGCGCGGAGGGAGGGGCGGGAGCCGCTGGGCGAAGCGAGGCGGGGCGCGGCGGACCAAAGCAGAGGAAGGGGAGGGGGTGATTTGGTTGGGTTATTTCCAGCCGTCTGATCTCAATCAGACGGCTCTAAAAATTCGAGCACAGCCATATATATATATATATATATATATATATATATATATATATATATATATATATATATATATATATATATATATATATGGGATTGGCTACCCTGGGGGTGACCGCAGGAACAGTTTCCTGCGGTCGCTCAAATCTGGACCGTCAGATCTAATCTGACGGTTCAGATCCATTTTTAAAAAACCTATTTTACCCTCCCCCTCCCATTGCCCGGCGCCGCCGCCCTCGCCGCGCCACGGCCGTCGCGCCGCCACCCTTCGCCGCGCCCACGTCCACCGCACCGCCGCCGTCGCCGCTCCGGTCGCCTCGCCCACGCCCCCGCCGTCGCCGCTCCCGTCGCCTCGCCCGCGCTCCCGTCGCCTCGCCGCCCGCGTCGCTGCCCGGGTCGCCCCCGCGCCCCTTGCGACCCCGCGGGCGGGTCGAGAGGGAGCGCGGCGGCGCCGTGGACGGGGGCGCCGTGGACGGGCGGCGCGCCGTGGACGGGGCGCGGCGCCGTGGACGGGGCGCGGCGAAGGGTGCTTCAATGGCGCGCGGCGGGGGCGAAGGATGTTGGGCTAGGCTACGCGGCGGGGGCGTGGGCGAGGCAACGGGAGCGACGACGGCGGCGGCGCGGTGGACGTGGGCGCGGCGAAGGGTGGCGGCGCGGCGGCCGTGGCGCGGCGAGGGCGGCGGCGCCGGGCAGTGGGAGGGGAGATGGTAAAAATTAGGTTTTTTAAAAATGGATCTGAACCGTCAGATTAGATCTGACGGTCCAGATTTGAGCGACCGCAGGAAACTGTTCCTGCGGTCACCCAGGGTAGCCAATCTATATATATATATATATATATATAAACGCTACTGTGCGCTGCGTGAAAACGCAGCGCATCAGCAGCGTTTTTTATCCGGGCCGTCGGATCGAAATCCGGCGGCCCGGATTTAATTTACCCCCCCCCCCCGACGACGATTCCCGCCGGGCGTTTTCCCGCGTCGCCCTTCCCCCCGCGTCCGCCTTCCCGCGCCCCTTTCCCGCGGCCCTCCTTCTATATAACGCCGTCGGCCGTCCCCGCCGACCCACCTCCTCGCCCATCAGCTTTCCCGCCGACCGCCCCTCTCACCCATCCCCGCCCCCTGTTCGCACCCGCCCCCGGCCACCGACCCCTCCCCAACCTGCCGCCCCCGTCGCCCCCGCCCCCGCCCCTGCCGCCCCCTTCCCCCGTCGCCCCCTAACCCTCGCCCCGCCGTCCCCCGCCGTCTCAGGCCTCCTGCCTTCCCTCCCCTGCACCCCCGCCTCCCCCTCCCCCGTGCCGTCCCCTGCCGCTCCGCTCCCTGCACCCGCACCTCCCCTCCCATGCCGCCGTCTGCCGCCCTCGTCGGCCCCTACCCCCGCCCTCGTCGGCCCCTACCCCGTCGCCCCTGCCGTCCCCCGCCGTCTCCCGCCCCCTGCCCCCCGCCTTCCCTCCCCTGCCCCGTGCCGCCCCTCCCTCCCCTGTCTCACCACACCGGCCGCACCCCACCCCGCCCGCCGCTCTGCCGCCCTCGTCGGCCCCTACCCCCACTGCCGTCCCCCGCCGTCTCCCGCCCCCTGCCCCTGCCTTCCCTCCCCTGCCCCCCGCCTCCTCCGCCTGCCCTCCCCTGCCCCGGCTTCCCTCCCCTGCCCTCACCAAACCCGCGGCCCCTGCCCCCGCCGCCGCGGGCGGCCCATGCCCCAGCCGCCGCCCCGCCCCCCAAGGCCCCAGCCCACGCCCCGCCCAGCCTCCCCAGCCCCCTGCCCCTCCCTCCCCGCCTCCCCGCACCCCGCCCCGCCGCCGTCACCCGGCCCCTGCCCCCCACCCCCTCGCCGCCCCCGCCCCTGCCACCCCCTCCCACACCTGCCGCCCCTGCCACCCCTCCCTCCCCTGCCCTTCCCAAACTTGCCGCGCCCCCAACTGCCCCTTGCCGTCACCCGACCCCTTGCCCCGCCCCTCGCCGCCGTGCGCCCCCATCCGCCCGCGCCCCCCACTGCCCCTTGCCCGCCCCTCACCGCCCGGCGCCCCCATTCGGCCGCGGCCCCCCTGCCGCACGTCCGACGACCTCAGTCGCGGCCCTGCAATCACCCGCCGTCGTCGTCCCGACTCGAGTCAAAAAAATTTGACTCGGTCGCGCGTGAGTGTTCTAGTTTTAAACCTTAAATTTAATTTTTTTTAACGGGCTTCCGTGGCATATATTTATATTTGACGCTAAATTTATATTTTTCAGGTTACATTGAGTTGAGGTCGCAAAAAATACATCTTTCGGAATACGAAAATCAGGTTAGAGTTAAGCCTTTAAAGATACTTTGACTTAACTGAAGCATGTTTACTGCATTTATTTTAATTGAAAATATTCTTAGTTTTTATAAATTTTATATTTTTTTAAGAATGGACAAGCTTCAAGATAAAGCATACGAGGAAGAAGAAATAGGCAAAAATATTACAACAATTTATCCTATTGTAGAAGATGAGTTCAAACCGAAGGTTGGAATGCAATTTGATTGTTTGGACGATGCACTCAATTTATATAGCAGTTATTCAAAAATGGCCGGTTTTGGTATACGTAAACATAGTACAAATTATCATAGGAGAACAAAAGAGTTATGGTCGCAAGTATTCGTGTGTTCTAAAGAAGGTCATTTCAAAGAAGATGAGCGAAAAAGAGAAATACCTGACAAAGGAAAAAGAGAACTCATCCTATAATAAGAGAAGGTTGTCAAGCACGCATCAGGGTAACTAAGAATAAAGAGGGCACATGGAATGTCATGTATTTCGAAGAAGGACATAGTCATGCACTCCTTACACCATCAAAAATTCAATTTCTCAGGTCACATAGGCATGTTACAAGTGTGCACCGAAATTTGATTGACCAATTCGGAGAGGCTAACATAAAAACTTCTCAACTAATGTCTGTGCTAGAAATTGAAGCAGGTGGGGCAGAAAATATTGGTTGTACAGAGAAAGATATTAGAAATGTGCAGACAAAATATAAAAAAGAGATAAAGGAAATTGATGCCCAATTATTGATGGAACATTTCGAGGAATTGAAAGAGATGAATGACTCCTTTTTTATTGCTATGAAGTAGATGATGAGGGAAGATTAAAGCATTGTTTTTGGGCGGATGGAATTGCAAGAAAAAATTATCAGCTTTTCTCAGATGTGATCATTTTTTATACAACATATAATACAAATAAATATTCACTTGTTTTT
>JAURVB010013962.1:0-190175 GCA_033002965.1 Piper betle | reverse complement strand
TTACCTCCATATTTCTCCTGGCCTTGAGCACGAAGGCCGAGTACTCTCAGGCAGTCGCCTTTAGTACCCTTTGAACCACAAGTCCGGACATGCGCTGTACTAAACAGTACCCGTAAACCTCCACGTTCTCTGGGTGTGAGGAACTCAAACGTGGAGTTGTCAGGATCCCTCGGGAATGGAACAGTCCGCTGGCACTAATCCAGAGCCCGCTTTGACTGTCACGGCATCCTCTGCATGGTACGTGCAGTCGATTTCTCCATCTCTCGTCTCACAGAAACGCGAAAACTATATATATATATATAGGCTTGGGTAGGGAGTTATATAATAGGCCTGAAGGCAACTTTTGGTGGATCTTGTTTTTGAAATCAACCTCGAGGGATCTCATCCTCGAGGGGTTATTAATCGGGAAAATGTTTGGTTAAATGGCCCGAGTTAAGTGGGATCCGATAAAATGCCACTTAACCCGTCCTGCAAACAATAAATCAAACATACAATAGAAAAGATCATAAAAATCAGAGAGAAGTCCTAACGGACCTGATAGAAGCTCCAAGCGTGTCATCGCGCCTAGGCGGCGAGCTCCTACTCCGTACCTATACATCAAAACTAAATACTAACGCCCTCTAACTATATGATGCATCAAAATCAATGAATACCACACACGACATAATAATCATCCATCATAGGCAAATAATCTTAAAAGAGAATAATCCTAACTCAAACTATTCATACTATATTTTATTCTGTTTCTCTAAATTACATCATGATCACTTATCATGCTCCAACTCATTTTATCTCATTAGCTCACTTACTATTCATTTACAATTCCTCAAATCATACCATCATTACTTCATCAGTAATTAGGCATTATCATGATAAATAATCAGTCCTACCATGCTATGCTAATAATCATCAATTTAAATAATCAAATTGGAGGTAATTATACCTCACATCGTCGGCAATCGGCGACGGCTAGGGTTCCGTCGCGTGTCTCGGAGCTCGAATTCGTCGCTCCTCAGCGTCCGACGTTCGATCGGGCTCGACTGGGTGAGCCCCGCGGAAGATCCGATGAATTCCGGCAAATTCTAGAAATTCCAGTTTTCTGACGGTTTTTGGCGGTTTTCTGGTAGCTTCCGGCGGTTTTCTGGCGACAGTCACCGGCAGTGTCTACTGGCCGGAAAGTGGTCGTGTTGGGTGCCCTTGGAACCGGCTCGGTGAGCCCGACTCATCTATGAGGGCGACGCGGCCTACAGAGGTAACAGCTCCCTGGAAAAAGTCATAAAACAGAGCGGCGGCGATGGGAGAAGAATCCGGCCGATCTGGGCGGTGCTGGCCTCCGTTCCGGTCGGGGAAGGTCACTGGGCGGTCGGTGGTGCTGAGGCGACCCCCTGATCGTGGCGGTGACAGTCACCGGCTGCGAAATCGGTGACGCGACCGAAACTTGGCTGCGGCGCTAGGCACGGTGATTCCGGCGTCACGGCGGCCTGGCAGCAGCTGGGGCTCATCAGGTGGCACGGCAACACTGCGGCGTGGGCCTAGCGACGACGATCGGCGACAAGTCGACGTCGACGGCTGTGGCGGCGCGGCTAGGGTTTGGATGGGAAGGGAGGAAGAAAGGTCGGGGTTGGAGAAGAAATGGTTGGGTGGTAAACTTGTAATTAAGACTTGACTCGTCTCCGGCTTGAGTCAAGTATAATAACTAAGTCGTATTAAATCCTAAAAAAATTCATAAAAATCGGGAAAAATCCCGTAAAATCAAACAACACCAAAAAAATCATAATGATATGCTCTAGAACTATCAACCCACCCAAAATGCCCGTAACGCGTCCTAATACGGTAAACGACCTAAAACTAATTTTACGATCCATTAGATATCATAATAAAAAAAATGAACTGCATACTCTCATATATTCTGATAACTCATTCTTTTCTGCTGTGTTCATGACGTTCTCATCATATACTTGGGTACACATGACCCTCATGGCTCAACACGAGACCGGCGTCGGCTCAGTACACGTGTTCTGAAACTGACTTGACTCGAAAAATAATGGTCGACCCGACCGGTTCTGAATATAAAACCCTAACTCGAATTGTGGGTTTTACAATCAACCCACCCAAACTTCCCGTAACACGTCCTAACGCGATAAACAACCTAAAACTAATTCTACGATCCACTATATATAAAAATAAAATTAAAAAAAACATAAGTGGCATACTCTCATATATTCTGATAACTCATTCTGTTCTGCTATGTGCATGACGTTATCATCATATACTTGGGTACGCATGACCCTCATTGCTCATACACGCGACCGGCGTCGGCTCTGTATACGTGTTCTGAAACTGACTCGATTCAAAAATATCGTTCGAACCGATCGGTTCTGAATATAAAACCCTGACTCAAATCGTGGGTTTTACATAGTATCATATGTTAGACGGAATTTGGTTTCTATTTCTATGTTGGACAAATTTGGTTATTCTTGTTCATTTAGAAATAATAAGTTTAGTCTTTTCTAAATTCAATTATTGTGGTACGAATTCCTTATCTTTTGATAATAATATATATTTACTTGATACAATTGCATCTTTTAATGAAACTTTGCATGTGGGTTTACATGGTACGAAAAGAAAATTAACTAATGAGAATTCTGCTTTACTCTGGCACAAGCGTTTAGGACACATTTGTAAATAAAGAATTAAATGACTTATGTCAGAAGGAATTCTTGATTCTCTTAATTTATCAGATCTTCATGTCTGTGTTGAGTGAAATAATGGAAAACAAACAAGTATAAGGCTTCATTAGGAGTGGTCTAACAATATTTTATTACGTTCATAGACGATTATTCTCATTATTATTACTTTTATCTCACTCATGAGAAGTCTCCAGTATTGGATATGTTTAAGGCATATAAAGCTAAAGTTGAGAACCAACTTGACAAAACTATTAAGGCTATCAGATCTGACCGTGGTAGAATTACTATGGTAGATATGATGGATCAGGTGTACAACGTCTAAGACCATTTGCCAAATTCCTAAAAGAGTGCAAAATCATCCCACAATAAAAATATCAGGTACTCCTAGCATGAATGGTATTGTTGAGAGACGAAACTAAATATTAAAAGACATGGTAAAAAATATGATTTCTCATACTAATTTACCTGATTCACTCTAGGGTAAGGCATTAAAGACAACAGTATATCTTCTTAATAGAGTACCAATAAAGGCAACAGTTAAGACCCCTTATGAATTGTGGGCTAGAAAACAACCTAGTATTTATTATTTTGTTGGGCACTCTTAATGGTCTAGATGGCATAAATTTTATGATCCTACAACAAGATCATTCTTTGAGACGAGAAATGTCCAGTTCTTTGAGGATGACGAGTTTAGAGGAGGAAATGAAGTTAGAGATTGTCTTTGAATAAGAACCTATTTCTCTTCCCATGATTGTTGTTTACAATAATCAGGATCATATTTATGTTATTGTTCACAAAACAATACTAGAATTACAAGACAATGTCGATAATCTCCCTAATCATATCATCAAGTTATACCTAAAGAGAAAACTCAATAGCCTCTAGAGCAAATGCCATTGAGGAGATTCACAAGAGAAAGGAGAAATGCAATTCCAAATGATTATATCACCTTTCTCCAAGAATATGAGGATAACATTGGAATGGTGGAAGATGATCCAATCAACTTTCATCAGGCCATAAAGAGTTCTAATTCTCAAAAGTGGATTGATGCAATGAATGAAAAGATGAAGTCCATGAGAGCTAATAGCATTTGGGATCTTGTTCCATTGCCTGAAGGTCCAAAACCTATTGGTTGTAAATGAATATTTAAAATCAAGAGGGATTTGAAAAGTGGTGTAGAAAAATATAAGACTTGTCTTTTTGCAAAGGGCTTTATTCAAAAGGAAGGCATCGATTATAATGAGACTTTCTCTCAACTTCATTGAAAAACTCATTCAGAATAATTATGACATTAGTGACACATTTTGATCTTGAGTTGCATCAAATGGATGTAAATACTGTGTTTTTAAATAGTGATATTGATTCAAAGAATATGGTTTGCAACTAAAAAATTTTATATCGGGAGATTCAAAGAATATGGTTTACAAATTAAAGAAGTCCATCTATAGACTTAAAGCAAGTTTCTCATCAATGGTATCCCAAATTTGATCAAGTTATTCTCTTGTTCGGTTTTGAGATGAATGCGATTGACGATTATATATACCATAAGTTTAGTAGGTGTGAGTATATTTTTTGGTTTTATATATCGATGATATATTGCTTGCCAGCAATGATATAAGTTTTTTACATGACACCAAGGGATTTTTATCAAAGAAATTTGAAATGAAAGATCTTGAAAATGTGTCTTTTTTATTAGGAATTCAAATACATCAAGATCGCTCTTGATGTATCCTTGGATTATCATAAAAGACCTGTATAGAAAAAAATGCTTAAGAGATTTGGCATGGAAGGTTGTAAACTAGGAGATACCCCTATTTCTAAATAAGACAAATTTAGTCCCAATCAATGCCCTAAAAATGATATAGAAGGAAAGGAAATGAAAAAGATTCCTTATGCTTCAGCAATGGGAAGTCTTATGTATGGTTAAGTACGTATGTGTCCAGATATTATGTATATTATTAGAATGTTAGGCAGATATTTAAGTAATCTAGCGATTGGATCATTGGAAAGTCGCCAAAGGAGTCATGAAATACCTTCAGAAAACAAAACTACATGCTTACATATCGAAAGTCAAATCAACTTGAGATCATTGGGTATTCTGATTTTGATTTTGCTGGATGTCAAGATAGTTGTTGATCCACTTCTGGCTATGTCTACCTGCTTGCTAGAGGAACTATTTCTTGAAGAAGTACTAAGCAGACACTCATAGTTTCTTCTACCATGGCAGCTAAATTCATAGCTTGTTTGAGGCATTCAATCATGGAATATAGTTCAAGAACTTTGTCACAGGGCTGCCCATTATTGATAATATTGAAAGACCACTTAAGTCTATTGTATTATATTCAAATAGCAACAGAAGCTCATCTAAATCAAAATATATAGAAATTAAGTTCTTTATTGTAAAAGAAAGAGTTTAGAGTGGTAAAGTTTTTATAGAACTTATTGGGACAAAACTCCATGGTTACGGATCCGCTTACTAAAAGTTTATCGCCCAAGGTCTTTCATGAACATGTTGCTCATCTGGGATTTGATGATATGTTACTTTAGTAGGAGTTTGTTTTGTTTTGTTTGTGAATTGCATTATTTGGTTTATATTTTACTCTATTTGGGTGATCTCATAAAGTTAGACCAGTTGAAAATAGGTATATTTATATCAAATTATATGTAATTTTCATTTTACACATCCACACTTGATCTATGTCATTTAATTATGTTAATGATGTGACCATTGATGGGTCTAGTTACAATAAATCTAACAAAAATCGCCTTAATCCTATATTAGTATTAATTAATGGACAAGATTATTATTTTAGAATAATAGTTTATGTTAGTTTGGAGCTCATAAGGTTATATACAATTAACTTTGTATATATAGTCCAAGTGGGAGATTGTTAGATTTTAGACATAAATATATACATGCATCTATAATTGTATTATATATTGTTATTTGAGGTTAGCCTAAATTCAATTGATCAATTAACAATATATAATACAATTACAGATGCAATTATATAATTGTATTATATATTTCTCGTCCATTTTATATATCTCTCATTGTCAAGAAACTTTGGTCTAGAAGAACTTGTGCTGAATTTGGAAGATCAAAACCTAAATAAGTAAATAATTATTTTTCATTCTAGTATCTCATTGTCAAGAAACTTTGATCTTGAAGAATTTGTGCTAAATTTGAAAGATCAAAACCTAAAGAAGTAAATAAACATTTTTCGTTTATGGATTCAGGTATACTTCTAATATCAAATTTTTTTTCTTGATAATTTAATATAAAAAAGATTAAGGTTTCATAGTGATAGTTTTATCATCTGTATAATTAGGGTAAAATTAAAGTTTTTAACAACAACCCATGCCTTGGTGACAAGAAAGGCTGCCAATTACAATAAGCTTACCAAACATGAGAAGAAAATGCCACTCCAAAAGACGGGAAAAAGTACGTTGATCATATATATATATATATATATATATATATATATATATATATATATATATATATATATATATATATATACATTGTTTTCACTTTTTTTCGTGCAAAGTTTATGAACAATTAAATAATCAAATAATATCATCCTCTTTAACAAAGTTCAAGTACTTGATATTAAGAAGCATTTGTACGTGTTTTTATGAGTTAGCAAATCCTGTCATTGATGTAGTTTTCGTCACTAACTTAATTTCTCTGTAAATTATGGTATTGCAGACAAATACAAACCTTGGAGAGTGATTCCAACCTTCCTAAATCCTGGTTTAATTTAATTAGAAACAAAATAAAGATTATATATGATATTTATCTATAATTAAATTAATAAATGGTTGTATTTCTGTCAATTTAAAATGTTTAACCTATACACATTTGTATTGGGTTGTGGCTTATAATATTACTGCAATTCCCATCATGGCCGGAGTACTGCTTCTTCACTTTCATTTTGCTGGTGCTCCTTCATTTTCTGTAAGTAATGGGACAAACTCTTTGTTTCTAGGAGGCAACGGTGCTTTCTTTTGGCATTCCCCTTGGCCGACCACATATGTATGTGCAAAAGGGGATCACTGTCAAAGTCAGCATTTCAAACTCTAACTCTTCACCTATAATATAACTAAAAAAATGTTAGTAACGATTATCACTAAAGAAGTAACTAAATAGCAATCTAACAAATGAAAACTCTCTCTTATGAGAAGCAAATAATTATATATATACTCCAATAGAATACTCAAAAGGTATCTATTGAGTAGTCATGTGTCACTCTTGATAATATCATAAAAATCTCACTTTTGAAAAACTAGTATCATAAATCCTGTTAAAATTTTCATATCACTCTGGGTTATGAGTACAACGATTAAGTACTTTTAGGCAGTTGTTTTCAATATTATCTAATACTACATGTTTAGACATATGATATACACAATAGTATCAATTTATACTATACCTCTCATGGTGTGAGGAAGGTCAATACGTTAAGATGTCAAGATTCTTCAAAAGTAGAGTAGTACTCTCATCAATCTAAAGCTCATTGTGACCTACACATGTGCCCTCTCATGATATGGGCAAGGTTAAATTCTCCAATACTCAGCTTATATAAATCAAGTGAAGATTATTTATAGGGTTAGGAAAAAGTTATAGAAATTAGCCCGACGACTACTTGAGGTAGAGCTAAGCTTTTGAAAATAGCAGGGAAGGATCATATCCTCAAGAGTTGTTAATCACAAAAATAAAAATACGTTTAATAACCTATGTTAAGTGAGATCTAATAAATCAACTACTTAATATATCGTGCAATCTAAAAATCTAATTACCTATAGAGTAGAGTGAGAAGTCCTAAAGGACCTAGCAGAAATGCCAAGGGGTTTTATTCTTAATCGATGAGCTCCTACTCAAAACCTATGCAAACAATACTATCACTAATACCCATCTTAATTATACAATGAGTGAATTATACAATATTCAAGTCAAGATAACATGATAGATAAAACTAAATATATGAGGTAGTAAATAACACAATAGTATAAAACAATTACACTGAACAAAAAAACAAGATAAGTGAAAGAGAAAAAATAATAAAGACACAAACTAGCTCTTTAATGAGATGAATACTAATTAAGAGACGATGAGAATGAAGACACCTTCCAACCAATAGCCTAGGTTTGAGGTGGCTGGCCCCTAGCTAGGAGCAGTTGTTATTGGCCATCTTTTTTATAAGAAAATTACTTTTTTTATCTTTTATAGTTTTTTGAAATTATTTTAATTTTTTAAGTAGGAATATTTTAGACCGTTAGAATTTTTTCTCCTTTTTGATAATTAAGCCTGATTTTTCTATATAGGATAATAGTAAAAAAATTCTTGTTCTTTTTTAAAAAAACTCATTAAAAAACACTTTTTATTTAAATAAAGGGATAGCATATGGATATGATTTTCACAAATGACAAAACACAGGTCAATTAAATTAAAGGTCGTTTAAATAAAGGTCATCTTCGCAAAAAGGCAAAATCTGTCGTGCAGGCCACACTGTCCCACCTGGTAGTAGGAAATTGAACAACAGAACGTGCAGGGATGTGAAGGCGCCGGGGAAGGTGGCATCCCCACGTCCCCTTCCCTGTCTTCTCCGCCCCAACGCCTCCTCCTCCTCCAAGCTATCCTCATCCTCATCTTCCCTTTTTCATCTCTCTTGTTTGCGTCTCCCTGATTTTTTCAAAGGGGGATTTATTTTAGTGGCAAAAAATGGGTCTGTAAATCCATAGTCCTTTGTCGTTCGTTGGCCGGCAGATTCTATCTATATATATATTTACAATTTTTCTTTTCGGTAAGCGATTTCTGCCATTTTCGAGGTTGTAAATTGGAAGGGGTTTCCCCTCCAAGCTCCACAACCAATTCCTTGCCCTTGACTGGCTTGGAACTCTGCTTTGCTGGTGCCATCTTGAGGACGAACTTCCTGGATGAAGGGAAATGAAGATCAACAGCAACAATGGTGGAAGAAGGGCTGCAAATGCTGCAACCAAAGGGGAAGAATCAGGACGTCCTGGTTCCTTGGGTTCCAAGAAACCTTGGAGGGTGGAGCAATCTCCAAAAGGGTGAATTTGATTTCAAAACAAAGTTGTTACAGAATTTTGTTACAGCCCCCTTTTGTAGGCACCCTTCCGAGTGAAATTACCCAAACACCCCTACTCAATTACCCCTGCTAACAACCCTACTCACAATACTACCAATATTCATAACATTTCCCTCCCCATGAAACACAACCTTGCCCTCAAGGTTGCAAGGTACAACAAATTACAGACATCAAATTTCCATTTGCGTTGCAGCTGGGAGAGATGTATGGATATAAGCACCCGCAACTACCGAAGCTTTCAATTGAGAGATGTGGAAGACGTTATGTATTTGAGAGTCTGCTGGTAGCTGCAACTCATAAGCAACCTGACCAATGCGTTTGGTGATTGGGAAAGGACCGTAAAAGCGGGCAGTTAGTTTGTTTGATCGCTTGGTTCTCAAGGAATGTTGTCGGTATGGCTGGAGTTTCAAATAGACCTGCTGCCCCACTTGGAACTCAGCATCACGTCGCCGGAGATCATGGTAATGTTTCATCCTCAGCTGTGCTGCCGCCAAGTTGTCCTTCAATTCCCTCAACAACTGATCTCTGGTCCTCAGCACCTCATCAACCTCTGCTGTTTTAGCTGTTCCCGGAATGTATGACAATAGGGTGGGTGGCTGCATATTGTACACGGCTTCGAAAGGACTCATTCGGATTGCAGATTGGAAGTTGGTATTGTAACAAAACTCAGTCCATGGCAGCCATTTAACTCAGGTATGAGGTCTATCTACTGTAAAACATCTCAGATATTGCTCCAACACCTTGTTTATTGCTTCAGTTTGGCCATCGGTTTGAGGGTGATAGGCGGAGCTGTAGTTGAAGGCGACCCCTTGTAAGCTGAAAAGTTCCTTCCAAAAAGAACTGGTGAAGGTTGGATCCCTGTCACATACAATCGAAGCCGGCATTCCATGCAATTTGAAAATTTCATCAAAGAACAACTTGGCAATAGATTGAGCCGAAAAAGGATGAGCAATAGGAAGGAAATGGCTGTACTTGGAAAGCCTGTCAACCACCACAAAAATGCCATCTTTTGCATTACTCTTAGGCAATCCACTAATGAAGTCCATGCTAATGGAAGTCCATATTTGTTGGGGTATAGGAAGTGGTTGTAATAATCCGGCTGGTGCTAACGTGGAACTCTTGAACTTTTGACAAATGTCACAATTCTGCAAATAGCTCACCACGTCCTTGTGCATCCGAGACCAAAAGAAAACCGCTCTAAGTCGCTTCAAGGTCTTTTGAATCCCCTCATGAGTACCGTCATGGAACTCTTTCAGAATGATGGGTATAATATCCATCTGCGAAGTCAAGTAAATCCGGTGTTTGTAAAATAGGATGTCGTCTCTCACTTCCCACCTTGAGGACAGCTTGTTGTCAGCACATTGCTGTTTCAGCTTCAATAAATGCTCATTGGTAGTATAGGCTTGTTTGATCACCTCCAACCAACTTGGCAAGGCCACTGAGAGGGCTGTACAAGAGAGCGTTCCTGTTTGCTTGGTCACATTTCCAACGGTTTCCAGCAAATCGCCTTCATGCTGTCTCGACAAGGCATCAGCAACTCTATTTTCCTTCCCGGGTTTGTATTCGATGACAAAGTCGTATCCTAACAGCTTCACTAACCATTTCTGTTGTGCCATGGTATGAATCTGCTGATCCCATAAAAACTTGAGGCTGGAATGATCTGTTCGGACCACAAATGATCGACCCAACAGGTAGTGACGCCACTTTTGGACAGCCAACACTAAAGCCATCATCTCCCTTTCATAAGCTGACAGCAATAAATTCCTCCCATTCAATTTCTTACTGAAAAATGCAATGGGCTGGTTTTGTTGCATCAAAACAGCCCCTATTCCCATCCCACTCGCGTCACACTCGATCACAAAGGGTATATTGAAGTTTGGTAACACCAGCACCGGAGCCTTTGTGAGAGCTTGTTTCAGGTCATGGAAGGCTTGCTCCGCAAGAAGGTCCCAATGATAAGCATCCTTTTTCAGTAAATCCGACAATGGAGCTGCTAGAGTACCAAAGCCCTTGATAAATTTTCTATAATACCCAGCTAATCCCAAAAAGCTCTTACACTCTTAACTGATCTCGGCTTCGGCCAATTCACAATAGCCTCTATTTTTTCCTTGTCCACGCCAACACCTTCGGAAGAGATAACATGTCCCAAATACTGAATTTGACGCAACCCAAAAGAGCATTTTTCCTTCTTAGCATATAACTCATGTCTAATCAACTCAGCTAGCGTCAACTCAAGATGGTATAGATGTTCATCCCAACACTTGCTGTAGATAAGAATATCATCAAAGAAAACTAATATGAATTTTCTGAGATAGGGAGCAAATACCTCATTCATCAAAGCTTGGAAGGTTGAAGGGGCATTGGATAATCCGAACGGCATAACCTTGAACTCATAGTGCCCATGGTGTGTCCGGAAAGCTGTTTTGTGGACATCATCTCCATACATCCTTATTTGATGATAACCTGACCTCAAATCCAGCTTAGAAAAATAGGTAGTACCATGTAATTCATCCAAGAGTTCATCAATGTTGGGAATGGGAAACTTATCCTTTATCGTTGCCTTGTTGAGAGCCCTATAATCGACACACATCCTCCAACTTCCATCTTTCTTCTTGACTAGCAACACCGGAGCTGAATAGGGACTTGATGTAGCCTGAATTATACCATCCTCCAGTAATTGCTTTACTTGTCTCTCAATTTCATTTTTCTGGAAGTAAGGATACCGATACGGTCTCACAGCTACCGGCAGCGTTCCCTCCTTTAGGTTCACATGATGGTCATGAGGGCGTGTAGGCGGCAGCCCCTTGGGTACAGAAAACACCTTGTCAAACCTTTGCAACAGCTGATCCAATCCATCTTGTTGTTGAGCTGTTAAAGTAGGTTCCGGTTGACCCAAAACCCTGTTGTTCACCACTTGCAAGTTCATCAATAATCCTTGTTTCCTTTTTTGAAGGATTGTGAAATCCGCTTCTTGTCACACAACTGATCCGGAGGAGTGATCTGCCCTTTTAATTCTACTGTTTTCTCTTTATCTTTGAAGGACATCGTGAGAGATTCAAAGTCCCATAGTATTGGCCCCAACGTCTTCAACCATTGAATACCCAAAACGATGTCAATCTCTTCGAGCTGAAGTATGAAAAATTCCGAAGTAGTAGCATATCCTGGAAATTCAATCTTGATAGCTGAACACCTTCCCCCACAACACATTCGGTCGCCATTGGCAATCTGAACTTTGGGTCCATTGCTGGTTTCCTTTGGCAACTTCAATTTCTGAACCAGCTTTGCATTCACAAAATTATGGGAGCTACCCGAATCAATCAGAATTGTCACTTGGTGTCCACCCACTCTTCCGAGAACCCTCATGGTATTTGAAGTAATGATTCCTGTCAAAGCATTCAAGGATATGGCTGGAGTAAGGGAGTCGTCTTCCGGGTCACTATCGTCCTCCTCCGACAGTTCCCCCTCCCTCACCACTTCAATGACGAATAACCTTTTACACTTGTGTCCAGGTACAAATTTCTCATCACACCTGAAACACAATCCAGCCTCCTTTCTCTCTTGCAATTGCTTAATGCTGAATTTCCGTCCATGAGGAATCTCCTTGAGTTGCTGTTCTGCTGTTACCCCAACATCACCCTTGACCGACCCAAAACTACCTCCCTTGTTAGACGGTCCAGCTACATGTTGATATCCCCTGTTCATTGCTCTCCCAAATGTTGCTGATTTCTGATTCACATGATTCTCCAAATGTCTAGCCAGCCCTTGAGCGTCCAATAAGGTGTCCGGTTTCCGAGCTTTCACCTCCATTCTCAATTGAGGCTTGAGACCACAAGTATAGCTGCTGATCCTCTGCCTTTCAGTCATGCTTCCAGCTCTAGTGGCCAACCGGTTAAATTGAACGGTATACTCTTGAACTGATGCGTCCTGTTTTAACCGAGTAAGGTCCCCATAAAAATCCTCATACTCCGAGGGACCGAACTGAAGATTCATGGCTACCTTCAACTCAGGCCAACTAGGAATCCCATGATGTTCTTGCAGCATATCGAACCAAATTTGTGCATCGTCCTCCAAGTGAAAGCTCGCCAACTCCACTTGCAATCTTTCTTGGACGTGATGCAGCTTGAAAATTTTTTCTGCCCTGCTAAACCATGAAATTGGGTCCTTAGTTCCATCAAACTTTGGAAAACTGATCTTGGAACCTTTCAGAAAATCCTCATTTGGGTCATCATAGGCAGCAGCATCCCTGCAATTTTGGGCAGCGACTTCATGGTGATTTTGTCGAGCAGGTGCTCTTCCTCTCCTGCTCATCCCGAATTGCTTAATTCCTCCTTGCAGCAGCGTCTCTTCCAGCTGTTCTTGGCGGTGCAAACCCTGCAACACTTTATCACCAGGCCGCCTACCCTGCAACTCATCATCACCAGGTCGCCTACCATGCAACACATCCTCACAAAGACGCCCCATCCCTGCTGAAATTGGGTGTGTTCTTGGATGACGTTCAGGCATACCCTGCAACAGCCCATCATGGTGTCGCCCCCTCTCTACTGACGTCAACAACACCTCTTGGGGACGTCCAACATGGGTTTCCAGCAATGGATCATCCCTCTCCATCCCCATTGCAGGAACCCTCCCCTGAATTGTCCCAATACCTTCTCTATTTCCCAAACCATCACTTCTTGATTGCAGTAATAAATCAAACTTTGATGACATATTGGTAATGGCAGCAATCAATTGATCTTGAATCCTCCTAATCTGGGATAATTCATCAAGATGGGGTGAAGAAGACGTACCTCCCTCGACCTGCTCTGATACCAATCTGGAAGGGGTTTCTCCTCCAAGCTCCACAACCAATTCCTTGCCCTTGACTGGCTTGGAACTCTGCTTTGCTGGTGCCATCTTGAGGACGAACTTCCTGGATGAAGGGGAATGAAGATCAACAGCAACAATGGTGGAAGAAGGGCTGCAAATGCTGCAACCAAAGGGGAAGAATCAGGACGTCCTGGTTCCTTGGGTTCCAAGAAACCTTGGAGGGTGGAGCAATCTCCAAAAGGGTGAATTTGATTTCAAAACAAAGTTGTTACAGAATTCTGTTACAGCCCCCTTTTGTAGGCACCCTTCCGAGTGAAATTACCCAAACACCCCTACTCAATTACCCCTACTAACAACCCTACTAACAATACTACCAATATTCATAACATAAATTTATGTATGAATGACTGGTTTTCATTTGACAATTGATAGATGGATTCCTCTTTTGTTCTTTTATTTGTTGTTGTTGTTGTTGTTGTTGTTGTTGTGCTCGCTAACATGTAGATATGGATGGTGAGAGTTGGCCGAGTTCATCGGCCCTGCCATTTCTTCGAGGTCTCTGTACGTTGTTGATCTTGATTCCTTTGATTGCATGATCATGTTAATTCGTTTTTCTTTTCATTTTCTTACTGGTGGGGAGTTTTGGTCCATGTATGATGGGTTTCCCCGAACTCTGCGGGCCATTTGATGGCTTGTTGATCCTATGGATCTGATCAGCCCTCCCATTTTTCATATCTTCTTGTTAGGTTTCAAGGTGCTTATTGGATCGAAGTTTTTTGTGTCTAATTTCCTAAGCGTCAGAACTAGGATTGATTTGTGGGAGCTTTCGGGACTCGAATATGATGCGATGATCTGCGTGGAAAGCATTCGGATCGAAAATTACCGCATTGGTTTATCACAGAGGCGGTTATAATATGATTTATGCTATTTTTCATGTAAATCAAATCAGCTCCTGGTTTCCTTTTTTTTTTTTGCAGGTGCAGGGATTAGATATTGGAATTTAACCTCTGCTGTCGCTGTAGGAAGTAGCAGAATTTGTATATTATTATGTTATGATGATGATTTGTGTGGAAATCATTGCAAAGAAGAATGGCTGCATTCGTTAGTGTCGTATATATGATTCGTTGCTAAATCTTTGCTATGATCCAGAATGATTCATGCTATTTGTGAAATAAGATTGTTATGAAACAACTTCTTAGTGTAGGGAAGGGTGAGCATTTTTCATGTGGAATGGAGTGGTTCAAGTCCTTATGACTGCATTTTTCTTAAACAGGGTCCTGGAAACTGGCGGATTTTTAAGTAGGCCAGTCATAGCAGTCGGATGATGGCTGCTCCTCTAGGACTAGAACTTCTATCGAGATTGAGGGGCAGAAATTTTAATTTTAGTACATATAGATGCATAGTTCTTCTCCTAACGCTCTTTGGTATGCATGCTATCATGCATCCAGAAAGCCTACTAGCATTGTCAAGAGTGTCTTGGATCCTGTTGCACCTTCGGTTGGTCTTTCATACCCGTGGCCAGTTGGGGAATTGTTTGTAAAAAGGCAAGGTGTTGGTTATTATTATAATGTGACCGAATCATACAAGAAGGGATGGCCCCCATTTGATGGCAAGAATGGGACTGTGAAATTGGGGGAGGTTGATCTTGCCTTTCTTGCTTGTTATGCTATGGGCATGTATCTTGCTGGCCATCTTGGAGATGTTCTTGACCTCAGGCTGTTCTTGACTGGCGGAATGGTGGGAAGTGGCACGTTTGTGATGCTTTTTGGAGTTGGCTACTTTTTCAACATCCATTCTCTTGCCTTTTATTTGGCAATGCAAATGATTGCTGGATTGTTTCAAGCTACGGGGTGGCCTTCTGTTGTTGCGGTTGTTGGAAATTGGTTTGGGAAGAGACGAAGGGGTCTTATTATGGGTATCTGGAATGCCCATACCTCTATTGGAAATATCGTTGGGTCCCTTCTTGCTGCAAGCAATCTGCAGCATGGTTGGGGCTGGCCATTTATTCTTCCTGGTGGTCTGTTATTTTCTGGGGGAATACTTGTTTTCTTATTTTTACCTGCTCATCCAGAAGATGTTGGGCTTCAGAGTCCTAATACAATAAGCCTATATGCTAAACCACAGCCAAGAATTGATGAATAGGCTCAATTGCATGCGTCGGCAGGCACATTGCACACAAACGAAGAAGACCAAAATACATCTGTCATCAAGTCTACTGCCGTTGGTCTCCTTTGAAACTTGTCGCATACCAGGAGTCATCACTTTACGTGGTGTTTATTTTTCTCCAAGCTTGTGGATTACACTTTCTTGTATTGGTTGGCATTTTATCGGAGTCAAACTGGTAATTATCCTGTTCTACACAAATCTAGTTCTCGAACATGATTTTCTTTAAGTACATTGATTTGACGATTTGATGCCAGTCTGAGATCATGTATTTTTATATTGAATGCATGACCGTGTTCATTGTGTATATGCAGCTTCATGGTAAGAGGCTGGCGGTTTTTTAAAAAATAATTGTAGAAACATGCCTCAAGTAATCAAGCAAAGATGAAATTTGTAAGTATGCAAGACTGGTGTCTTATTAATAAGAAGTTTAAAAATTTTTGAAGCGCATGCTTGTGAAAGGAATGAATATCTGTTACCTGAAGGTTAATACTCTAGTGTATATATTCCATAATTTTTTATATTTGTAAATGGCTTTAGTGGAATTACACCAAGTGATTCATGTTATTTGTCTAATGGACTTAAGGAACAAGTTTTATGGCTTTCTTATAGTCTTCATTTTATTTGTCGTTAGTAGGTAATGAAATCAAAATACAACATGGATGAGGTAAGAGTTTTGGAAATATGAACGTTAAGATAATAGTTAGAAAGCAATATAGGGAGATTTTAGCAAACGATAATATTGGGGCAGTTGGTGGTTGTATCTAATGAGCGTATGATTCATGAAATTTGCTACTTTTCTTCTTGCCAATTATGTAGTGAAAGATGCTTGTACCTGTATCATCTCACACGGGTCTTCTCTTGAGTCTTACCTTGCAGTAGGATAAGTGTTACAAATAATGATGCTCAAGTTTCATCTCATTATCACTTAGCAAAGGTTTTTTGGTTAAATATTAACAACTATAATCCCCAATAATTTGGTATCATCTTGGTTGTGACAATTGATAATTGCTGGAATGGAACCCATATCATTAATCCCGGCTAGTTTGGCTGAAGTGTAAATGATTAGCACTATTATCTTACCAACTTGCAAACTTGTTGCCAACACATTTTCACATTTGATGGAATTTTCTAATCTTAGTTTATTCTTGCAGCCATTGGTGGTATGTATTCTGTCAAATCAGCTGGAAATCTGTCGACCCTGTTTGATGTTGGTGGAGAATACTTGCAAGCTATGTATCTGTTAAGCTAAATGCTCGTGCTACCACCGCTGCTGCCTTTATGTACGTTGCAATCCCTTGTCTTTGGTTCCACCATCTGTTCGGATCCATTTCCTAGTCCTGGAACGTTGGGTTGATGATGCTCCCCGGGTTGTTCGTGAATGGGCCGTATGCATTGATAACAACAGCTGTTTCTGCTGATCTTGGCACCCACAGTTCTCTCAGAGGCAATTCTCGAGCATTAGCTACAGTGACTGCCATAATTGATGGGACAGGATCGATTGGTGCTGCTCTTGGGCATTATTAACTGGGTTTACGTCAACATGGGGATGGAATGCAGTTTTTGCTATGTTGTCTCTGGGAGCTCTGGCGGCTGCTATGCTACTAACAAAGCTGGTTGTTTCTGAGATTAAGTTGATGTTTTGCAAAACAAGATGCTCTTCTGGTTCATGCCAACAAGGGTCTCGGGGTGAATTCCACCACCCCTCTAATTTAAAATTTTGTGATACTATATCTTACGTTGACAGGATAACATGGCTTGTTTTCGCTGGAATGTATATTTCCCAACAAATACCATCCTTTATATTCCATGTTCAATGCAGGGGTCCGTGAACCTCTTCTTGAAGATTGGAGGTGATGAGGTTTTTATCAATGTTCGTCTTTTTTGTCACGAAAGTGTAAGTGGCAGCAAGGAATGGGCTTGGTGTTGCAGAGAACGATAACATACATGGTAGCTATTTCTAAGGGCTGTGCTTACTGCTTAGTCTCCAAGTTTTCTGCCCTCAATATATATAATTTCTTAAGAATAGCAATATGTTGCTACTTACCGTTTAGGTGGGATTTAACTTCTTGTTGAATACGAGTGTACGATGTGTATTGGCATCTGACATAACAGCCTTGGAAACCCATATCTTCACCTTGAATTTTCTGAATGGAAGTCGAATGTCTATTCTTTGGCAGGAGTCAAGCAATCGATCCATCCAGATTGTCTGCTACTAATGGCCTGCCCCCTTTCTCAGAACTTGTTTAGTATTTTGATTCGCTTTTATTTCGGCCAGAACTAGTGAAATATAATGCTGTCTAACAACAATTTTACATGTGCTTACATATGTTCTGCAAATCTACAATGATCCTGGGTTGGAAGATTTCCACTTTGTGAGCTTATATTTGTTACTGAAGTATTGTCAAGAAAAGCATCGTAGTCGTCAATGATACCTGTGCTTTCTGATAGTATTCCAAAATCCTGTGTTTTCTTGTAGTATGCTAAGATAATTATTTACTAAATAGTGAGTTCAAGGTCTTGCATCTCTAGAATTATGTAAGCAATCGGTAGGATGGCGTCGGAAAGTAGATGGGAATAAAGCAACACTAAAAAGCATGTTGCTTTTTGATGTTGATGTTCCGGAAGAAAAGTATGTTGCTTTTGGGCACTTTTAAGTAATAAGAATGCTTAAGTCTTGACTTTTCCTTAATGATATCATCGATGTTATGTCCTCATGACATCCGAATTTGTATACCCTGGTACGTGTTCTATGGATAAGTGCAGTTCGAGGTAGATTCTCATTCTGAACTGATTGGATTTCATAATTAAAATCAAATTAATTTTTTAGCAAAATATTTTGGTTCGATATAAAAAGAGCTGGATTTAAATATATAGTCATATAAATAATAATTCTAAATTCATCATAAAAAGAAAATATTTTGATGATAATAAATATGAAGCATAGATTCTAAATGCTTCTGAAAATTATTTTCGGTTAATCATGTACAGATGATCCTATTTCAATATGTTAACAGTTCTACTGAACGTCAAACCGAATCAATTTAGAGTCAAATAGAATTGATAATTGGGTATTCAGATTTGATTCGATTTTCGGTGTTCACAACCACCAGTGGGTGTGGGTGGTGTTTTATTTTCAGTACACAGGTAGTAATGAAGCAAAAAGAAACATTACCCTGCAAATGATCTGCAACTATAAATGAACTTATTTTCGAACATGCAAGGTGCAAAAAAAAAAAAACAATAAAGCTTCTTGGTAGACTTTCTGGAGGAAATGGACAGAAAGAGGTACTTGTGCTACCCGAGAGAGCAGATTATGGAGGGCAGCCACACTTTTGTAATTCTTTTCCCCTGCTCATAGCCAGCTAAGTCTGATGGGCGCATTTGTGAGGTTCGGCTAAAAGCCTACAAACACCTTGAGAGCTTCCATAGAAAAGATAAAATTTCACTCTTGTAAACATCTAGAAGAACCATGTTAAGCATACTCTTGTTCACCAACTAGTTTACTAAACTTCACATTAGAACTGTCCGAAGGAAGAGTAGCCTAAAAAAGTCAAGAGCAACAAAGCTCAGAGACTAGTGGCTCACATTTTGATAACTCAAAAAGGTTGTGTGTATTGATTTCCATTGGGATTCTACTTCACATGCCCCCTATGTTTGATCTAAAGATAAATGAATGTAAAGAAGAAGAATGATGTGCTGTTTATAAAGTGGGTATGGTAGGGGATGCGGGTTTTGGTTGATCAGACGTAGACGTTGGACAAGGTATTATCAATTGCTCACGTTCAAAATCTCTCAGTAACAGTCGATCAGGTCGGAAAAATGTTGAATCAGGAATTTATATTTATTATGTTGATGTATCATTTGATTTTTTCTTTCACCATAAAACGTCTTTTTTTTACAAATACATAATACTTCTCACACATTCGACGATATCTTTTAATTCTTCTTAGTTTCTTTTAAATAACCTAAAAATCAAATTTTTTTTTTAATATTTGACTAAATAAATGTCATATTATTGTGTTAAAGTTCCTCTTTTAAGTTCATGCGCCTTAAATTTAATTATTATTAATGTATGATTTCTTTCAATCAATTAATCAATAATAATTTATTAATCAAATTCGATCACAAATTGGTTATGTTATCTAGCCAACCCACAAAACAAGGATCACCTCAAGTGGCAAGCTGCCATGCCCGTATATCAAAATTTTCTTTCTAGCACTATTAGCATCACAATCTTAACATTCTCCTCTCTTCTCCTTCTTTGTCAATTCTTCTATATATCTCCATCTCTCTTCCCCTAGAATTCCACCATCTCTTATCAGCTGTCTCTCTTGAACAAGGGGAGCCATGGCTTCCACCAGTCACATACTATTATCTCTTGCCATTGTCATGGTTCTAGCTGCAGTTGGGTGCACTGGGCAACCTACTGGTGCCCCCTCACCATTGCCAACACCAACACCCCCCACTGCCATCCCACCCACCATCCCCCTGGCACCGTTAACGCCGCCTACGCCACTGCCCACGGCCCCGACGACTCCCTCAACGCCGCCGGCTGTCTCGCCCGCCTTGCCTCCACCAATTTCCTCCCCACCTGTGCCAACCCTTCCCTCCCCTACCATATCACCAATGCCTTCCACGGCCTCGCCGCCGGCTCCGCCAACGTCTCAGGCTCCCGCCCCCAGCACATCACGGCGCACCCCGATATTTCCTTCGGAAGAGCCACGTTCAACTACGGCTAGCGTGGCAACATGGGCATTGCTTGGTGCGGTTGCTGTGTTCGCTTGAAATGTGTAATGTGACTAGTGCTAGTCACTGATTTGCACTACATCGTGAATTATTCTTGTAGTTGTTTTTATTCACTAGTGCTGCACCATTTGTGTACTCATGAATTTCTTTGCTAGTCTACTCATTTCATTTGCCATGGGTTTATACTTTCCTTCTCCTATGTTGATTTTTTTGGGGACTTTCACTTACTTGTGAGTGAGTAAGAGGGAGAGAGGAGCCGATGCTCCTGTTGTCTTTGTGTATGCATTTGGCCTTCGATGATGAATAAAATGGTGGGTGGCACTTTCTTCTTCTATTTTTCCATGCCCAAACATATTTAACTTTACACAGAGAGCTTGCTTGCTGTTACTTGCAAGTGACCAAATTAAATTCTACCAAGTAACAGACCCAAAATGCCAGAGCATGCATGAATGTGGATGATTTAAAATCTATCAGAATTCTTGTCATTCAATCTTATCAAACCATCAAAATGGGGAAGGATTAGAGCTCTCAACATGTAAAAAACAAAATTTAGTAGTTGCAAGGGATCAAGAGGGAGAGGGTCAGTGATGGGTCATGAAGAGTGATATAAGTGGTGGGGGCAGTGGGCTGGAAAAGGTTGGAGTGCTAGCTGTGTAAGTAGGAATCATGTGGGAGATGGTGTGAAGGAGAGAGTGCAAGGTGGGGTGGAGTTGCTTTTGGTGAATAGATCAAATTGATGCTGCTTTGGGCTAATGTGAGGTATGGAAATGGAAGAGTAACCCATCCTTTGGGGGTGGAACATATCCTTGCAAAGGAGAAGAGGTTGGTTGGTGGTGTGTCAATTACACACAAGCAAGGCATGAATCTGATTGTGCCTTTCACATGGTGGGTCTTCTACCTACATGTTCATGTATTTCAGATTTTGTTGGGTTGATCAATGGACAATTTTAAAAGGGTTGGGGGAATGTTAACATTGTTCTATTACATATGCAATTTGAAAAAAATGTCCATTTTGGTGGTTCCTTAATTGGGCTAAACAAGAAAAAAAATGGTAGTTTTGAAATCAATAACTTGTGGGTATATCTTTCGAGCAGCTATTGACATGAGTGCGAAGAGACAATTGCAGTTGGACAAATCAATTCCATATGTACCTTCCTCTCATTTCATATGGACTTCAAAATTTTTGCTTTTTGGTGATTCCTGATTAGATTGGCTTTGCAGATAAAAGTGGTGAGAATAAAAAACCAGACAACCTGTGGGCATATTCTGTCAAGCAGCAATTGAATTTAGCGTGTGAAGAGACACCTGCCATTCTGCCAATCAAGTCAAATTATTTCTCATTTTCGTCTGGTTGGCAAATTGAAATCCTCTACTAATTAGCAAAGAATAATCTTCTCTAACAGCTTTGTAATGAATTTTCTATTTAGCTTAAGCTGTTAGTAGAGAGGAGAGACCTTTGTATCTTATCTTCTCTTTTATTATTACTAAAAGGGCTTTCAAAAATTGAGCCCTAATTAAAAGCGGGATATATTTAACCAATCAAAATGCTATAAATTAAATAAAATAACAAATTAGATAATTATAATAAAATTTTTTTAGTAAGTATCAGTAGGTACTCTATTATCAAGTATATTTAATGTGAGTTCTTGGATTACAATTACGATAGATGATAAAGGCAATTTTGTCCAAAATCTGATTTAGATGGATGACTAGATATACGTGATCATGATATTTTTATATATACTAAGAAATCTCAATTATAATTCTTCATTCAATGAGAGTTTGTTTCTAAAATTAAAATCTATCTCGAAGATTAGTTGCATTTTTATGGCACATCCTGTCTAATTTTACAATGAATGAACTTCAAGTTCAAGGCTTTCTATTAGCACAATCAAAATTGGGAGCCACTTAAGTGCAATATTGCCACATAACAATCCCCTTTATTAATTGAAGTGATGGATTAAGGTCTAAATCTTAAAATTTGTTGAAGAATATACATGTAACATTCCATCAATCATGCTCCTCCACTTTGCCAAAGCGTCTGATGGCCATGGCTCCGCGTTTAAGTTGTGTTTTTGCTCAAGATTTTTCATTTTGGATCTCATGGACCTGCTATTCTCAGCTATCGATTGTGATGGTCTTGGCTCTACATGTTGAGCATGCCTGCCATTAACTTGTAGATAGAGAGTCCAAATTGAATCATTTCCCGCTAAGTTGTTTGTACAGCTATCAATTATCTCAATTCAGAATTGTGGTACAACAGGATAATTTGATCCTTGCATGTTCTTCACACAACCAATTAGACAACCAAGATAAGATAGATTTTTTCTTTTTAAAAAACAAAACACACACACACACACTTTCCCTCTTCACCACATATTACCCATGAATGATCTAGATATCCCCTTTGCTTGGAGTAGTCCATTTGGCACTCACTGGACCTAATTTGTTGAAGGCATGTCCACATGATCAAGCTATGCCGAGTTTGCAGTAATTAGCAATAATTTCCAGAATGTAGTTATTGTTTTAAGTGAAGATATTTATATTAC
This sequence comes from Piper betle, assembly GCA_033002965.1. Lineage (NCBI taxonomy): Eukaryota > Viridiplantae > Streptophyta > Magnoliopsida > Piperales > Piperaceae > Piper > Piper betle. Next base: position 167,105 of record JAURVB010013962.1, on the reverse strand, counting down.
TGTAAAACCCGATCGTTGGGTTTAATATTTTATACTTGATTTGATTAAGTGAGTTGGTCCGAGTAGCTTGTGACCGGTCGTTTTGACTGCAGGTATGTTACGAAAACTACCTGTCTTGTTTATTTAGCCAAGGTAAGTTTACGATTTTAATACCGAAGTGTATGTGATAATTTTACTAGTGTAGCAGAGTATTCCACACCTGAGCGGTCTAAGGAGGCTAAGAGTTTGCTGCGCGCAACCGTCGGTACAATTACTTTATTAAATTCTAACCTGACGAGCGTAAGTTTTTCTTCAAAACTATTAACCTAAATTAAAGATATAAACTATTTTCACTTGTAAATCAAATATTATCTATATAGGTATTGAATGCTAAACTAATTATTCAGATATCACAACTTACCCGTTTTAAAAATTTTCATCATTAAAATCTTTTCTTCGGCCAACTTATATCCAATTTAGACTAGTCTATCATCTAATACAAACCAAGTTAGATTTGATATTATATATAATGCCCAACTCAAGTATAATATGATGAGCTTAAGTTATTTCCTTAAAATAGTTAATCTAAGTTGAAGATTTATATACCATGTTACCTATAAATAAAATCTTACCCAATTATATATTGGATGTGAAAGTAATTTAAAAATATCACATATTGTACCTATATCTTAGCCTGTCCCATATTTTTTACTTATAGCCACTTCCACTTGTTTGGGCAGTAGGAGCCCACCCCTCCACTTGTTGTTGTTGTTTTTTTTTGGGTTTGGTGTTTTAGATTGTGTAATGCACCGTGTGATGCCAATATGTAACTCGGTTTGATTTGATATCATATTTAATGACTTCACCCAATTTTAACACAATTGACTTGAATTATTTTTTCAAAATAGTTAATCTAAATTGAAGATTTATAGATTATTTTACTAATATTTGGATCTTGCTCAAACAAGTATTGAATATGAAATTAATTTAATGGATATCACGTATCATGACCAAGCCTTAGCTTGCCCCATTTGATTTATTTCTTGCTGCTTCCAACTGTTTGTGCAGTAGGCCAACATCCACCGCTTAGGAGCTAGCTCCTTAGCACAGTAACTATTTATTTTGTTTGGTGTTGTAGTCCCTGTCATGGTTGCATGAATCGGAATCGGAATCGGAATCGGTTTTCCAGGGAGTCGGAATCGGAATCGGAATCGGTCTGAATCGGCCAAGAATCGGTTCAGTTGAATCGGTCCAAATTAATTTAATCGGTCATATATAATAATTTGATAATTTATAATATAAATATATTAAAATTGGGTATTGATGTTATTTTGATATTATTCTGTGTATTATAGTTTCTGATATTTTTAAATATTTTTTAAGATTTTTTTAAATTATTTAGAATTAATTATTATTTTTGACTCGAGTTAGACTCGAGTCAACTTTTAATTACGAGAATGCCACTCTTACCCCCGCCGCCGCTGGCCCGGTCGGCGGCGAGTCTCGCGGCGGCGATGTCGGAGGATGTCGGCAGCCCGGTCGGACGAACAGTCGGCGGCCCGGAGCCGGCAGCGAGTCGGCGGCGATTCGTGCGTCACAGCCCGATTCGGTCCGGCCACACGTCGGCGGCGACGTTGCGAGGTCGGCGGCGAGGTCAGTAGCCTGGTCGGCGGCGAGCCCGGAGTCGGGGAGCACGGCGGAGGGCGGAAACGCGGCGGCGGCGGCGTGGGGGGAGCGGGTTTGATTTTAGGTTTTTAAAATCCAAATTACCATTTTACCCATGCTTAAATAATTTAATAAAAATCATACCTAGGGTATTTTAGTAATTTCATAAAAACCGATTCCGATTCTGAGTTAAATCGGTCGGAATCGGCCGAACTCGGCCGATTCCGAGGCCGATTCAGGGCCGACCGAGTCGGCCCCGAAATCGGATCGGCGCGATGCCGATCCGATTTAAATCGGCCGATTCCGCACGGAATCGGCCGATTCGTGCATCATGGGTCCCTGCGATGCACCAAGTGATGCCATCGACTCCTAATTTTTTTTTGAGAATGCTTAGTATCAACAACAATGGTATATCAATATCATCAACACGTTAATGTAGCCATCCATCGTTATCATGTGGTTGTGTTTTATGTGAATTTGGACAAAATTATCTTTATCATCCACCAATCCTTGTAATACAAGTTCTCACATTAAATATAACTAACATAAGAGTATTAGTGGTTCTTGATACTAATTTTTCTCTATTTATTTCTCCCCTTTTGTTATCTTTTCCTATGACAACAACGACCATCCTCCCGTTCATCTACCATCATAGCGACCACCCATAGCTCCATCCACCCCCTGACCTCCCTTTTTCATATCCAAATCTCCTTTTTCCACGTTGATTTGTTCCCTAGGTTAGTTTTTTGTTTATTTTTATGTCCATGCTATAATATGCACATCCTCATTAATATATTGGATATTACCTAAGCAGGTATTAGATTTGAGACTAATTTCGAGATCTTACTTTCTGCCTATCTTTAAAAAATTCCATCCCTAAAATTCTTATGCTTAGCTCACGAGCCTAGTGCGTTTTAGGAGGAGTTTTGACTATAGATACTAGAGTTTGAGCTAGCCAATAGATTGACACTTGGGGTTTGGATCAAACATCTATAAAACACTTCTATTTTCTTGCTCTTCTATATATCCGGGCCATCTAGTTGTTATTGATTCTCGAAATTAATAATCTTCAAGGATGTGATCTTTTGAGCTATTTTTGAATCGAGATCCATCGTACAGTTAAATTTGGGCCTATTTCTATGATCCCCTTCCTAGGCGCTATATTTATATATGTTTGGTGTTTTCTTTTATGTGAGGAGATGAAGATATGCATAATGGCTTTTGTTGACGAGACCAATATGATATTCACGTCAAACTCCATGTGGGAGAAAACATATTTGCATTTCTAGTGAAGGGTCCTAGTGCGGATGGTGACTAATCAAAACAACACTAAATACATGAATTAGTATGCCCATGTATCCTAGGACTACGAATTAATCATCACAATTTAATAAGTATTAAGTGCAAAATTTAATAAAGTATGTAAAAGTGCAATAGTGAACAAAAAATCAATTTAAAAACTTTCACAAGTGTTAGTGAATTTATGTCAAACCATACAAGAGAACGATTTTGAAAAGAATGGTTCACATAATCACCTAAAACAAACTTGTCAAATACAGGAGCTTTGTGTGAGATAAATAATAATTTACCTAATATGCAAATGAATTCAACAAGTATTTAAACAGAAATAAGAAAGTTAAGAGAGTAGAAAAAGGAAATTCAACAATAAAGATACAATGAGTTTTTAAAGATGTTTGAATCTTCTACTCCCCTTTCGTAGCTCATTGAGTTGTTCGGTTTGATAGGCCCTTTAGTTTCCCTATGACAACATTTGTACACCTACAATCTGATGACCCGTCCAATTTTACAATTGAACCGGGGGTCACTATTGTAAAACCCAAGCTTTTCGTTTCGCAGTTTCAGTTTTAGTTCAATCACTACCCTAATTGAGTATTTTGCCCTACCCTTTTTGTACATATTTATGTATGATATGTATATGCGAACCATGACCTCAGTCTCTTCTAATGCTTGCTCACTTAGCTGAACACTATGCTGTCTTGACTCTTATTTTTTGTTTTATTTGAGCTGAGTCTAATTAGGTTTCGAATTGTGTCTCTCGTGAGTCTAGATCGCTTGTTACATGTTTAAAACCCTTTATGATCGATCCTAACCCTCCTAGGACCTGCAACGCAGTTCTCAAAGTTGTCCGACAACTATACGGGTGTGAACCATAGGTGTGCATAAATTGCGCCTAGAGCAAAGGCACTCTCACAATACCTTTACGTTAGGCCATGAGGGAAAAACATCCTAATATCAACCTTATACTAGAAATTCATGGAATTATGGCACCACGACAAAACCCTTTTGCCTAGAAAGTTGACTCAACTTTGCATGTGGCTCGTTTTAACAGGTGCATGTAAAACCTACGATTCGAGTTAGGGTTTTATATTCAGAACCGGTCGGGTCGACCGTTATTTTCGAGTCGAGTCAGTTTCAGAACACGTGTACTGAGCCGACGCCGGTCTCGTGTATGAGCCATGAGGGTCATGTGTACCCAAGTATATGATGATAACGTCATGAACACAACAGAAAAGAATGAGTTATCAGAATATATGAGAGTATGCAGTTCATTTTTTTATTATGATATATAATGGATCGTAGAATTAGTTTTAGGCCGTTTATCGCGTTAGGACGCGTTACGGGCATTTTGGGTGGGTTGATAGTTCTAGAGCATATCATTACGATGTTTGGTATTTGTTTGATTTTACGGGATTTTTCCCGATTTTTATGAATTTTTTTAGGATTTAATACGACTTAGTTATTATACTTGACTCGAGTCGGAGACGAGTCAAGTAATATTTACGAGTTTGCCACCACACACACCCTCGACCTTTCCTTTCTTCTTCCCCAAACCCTCGCCCGCGCCGCCCCTGTTCGCGCGCCACCGCCGCCAGGCCGACGCCGCCTGGCCGCCGATTGACGCCGCCCAGCCCGGCCACGGCGTCGCCCTGCCGCCCCGACCAGGTCCGGCCCCCATCGGACCGCCGCGACGCGAGGAAGCCACACCGCGACGCCGCGCCCGCGTTGCGCTTCCGTCGCCGATCCCGCCGCCGGCGACCAGCGCCGCCGCGATCGGTCGGTCGCCTTAGCACCCTCAGCCTTCCAGCGACCTTCCCCGACTGGAACGGAGGCCGTCGCCACCGTGGCCGGCCGGATCTAGCGACCCATCGCCGCCGGCTCTGTTTTGCCATTTTCCGGCGAGCCGCCGCCTCCATTGGCCACGCTGAGGTCATAGATGAGTCGGGCTCGCCGAGCCGGTTCCGAGGGTACCCAACACGACCACTTTCCGGCTAGTAGACGCCGCCGGCGATTGTCGCCGGAAAACCACCGGAAGCCGCCGGAAAACCGCCAGTAGCTGCCGGAAAACCGCCGGAAAATTGGAATTTCTGGAATTCGCTGGAATTCACCGGATCTTCCGCGGAGCTCACCCAGTTAGACTCGATCGAACGTCGGACGCCGAGGAGCGCTGAATTCGAGCTCCGAGACGCGCGACGGAACCCTAGCCGTCGCCGATTGCCGACGACGTGAGGTATAATTACCTCCGATTTGATTATTTAAAATTGATGATGATTGTTAGCACAACATGCTAGGATTGATTTATGATGTGATTGATAGTGCATGGAGGATAAGTGATGAAGTGATAAGTTACATGATGTGATTGATAGTTTATGGAGGTTAAGTGATTTAATGAAGTAAGTAAATTGAGCATGATAATCGTGTATGATGTAACTTAGGAAAAATACAATAAAATTGTCATGAATAGGATGAGTTAGAGTTATTTTCATATTTATGGTTATTTGATGATTGATGATTTTGTGTTTAATTGTGTTGAGTTTGATGCATCATTTAGTTAGCGGGCGTTAGTATTTAGTTTTGATGTGTAGGTACGGAATAGGAGCTCGCCGCCTAGGCGCGATGACACGCTTGGAGCTTCTACCAGGTCCGTTTAGGACTCGTCTGTTTTACTCTTTTCTATTGTATGTTTATTTTAATGCTCTGCAGGACGGGTTAAGTGGCGTTTTATCGGATCCCACTTAACTCGGGCCATTTAACCGAACATTTTCCGGATTAATAACCCCTAGAGGATGAGATCCCTCGAGGTTGATTTCGAAAACAAGATCCACCAAAAGTTGCCTTCGGGCCTATTATATAACTCCCTACCCAAGCCTATATATATATATATATAGTTTTCGCGTTTTCAGTGAGACGAGAGATGGAGAAATCGACTGCACGTACCATGCAGAGGATGCCGTGACAGTCAAAGCGGGCTCTGGATTAGTGCCAGCGGACTGTTCCATTCCCGAGGGATCCTGACAACTCCGCGTTTGAGTTCCTCACACCCGGAGAACGTGGAGGTTTACGGGTACTGTTTAGTACAGCGCATGTCCGGACTTGTGGTTCAAAGGGTACTAAAGGCGACTGCCTGAGAGTACTCGGCCTTCGTGCTCAAGGCCAGGAGAAATATGGAGGTAAGGAGAGGGCTTAGGATAAAGTTTCACGAGAAGTACTGAAAAAGAAGTGCCGAGAGCGGCACAGTACCAGCAGCAAATCAATAAGTTCGGGATGCTACCGGGTCTGCAGCCTAGTGGCTCCTCAGTAGTGCCCTTCAGAGTGTTCACGTGGAGTATGATGTTTTCTTTCATATGAGAGTTTGCTCTCATAGCCAGCTTGTTATAGTTATTTTATTTTCCGGACAAGTAACACTTGTTACTGACGTGTTTTTATACTATATGTAGGTAATAATCACGAGTTGAAGGAGCCAGCTTGGACGGAGGAGCATTGTTGTCACTTGCACACATGTTAGTCGATTGAGTGTTTATATTTTATTGATGATGCTATCATATTGTGAATGATGTGAAATACTAAGACATGATAGGATATGATTAAACGCAACGAGATAATGTTATGACATGATGAAAAGCTAAGATATGATGATAAGAGGTGAGATGTGATCAGAGTGCGCAGCAGAAGTATGGCCCAAGTTCTATAATGAATATACAGTATATTAGATTATGTGTGATTAAAATTATTGATATATGCATATATATTGGTATGTATTGTTTTGACAGGGTGGATCCTAATTGCACTTTTAGGGGAAATTCTGTCCGTTTTATTTTAGAATTTTTATTGAGTTTAATCGTAATGGTATTGGTGTGTGCTTGAATTGCATGTCATTCATGTAGTACCACGTTAGGGTTGTATATTCATCAATGCATTGCGAGTCGTATCTTCATCTTAAGACGCCGAGATTGGATCCGCATGAGTTAGGTTCGGGTTAGCCGACCTAACCGGGGCCTGTAACATGCCGGTTCGGTTCACGAGTGTGGACCGGATTTGGGGTGTTACATGCATGTGGTTTGGGTCTGACATTTTTCATTGTCTGGCTTACACCCTTGGGCTAGGACTAGGGGTGTAAAGGTCATCCTAAAATAAAATAGGTTTAAAGAATTGTGAACCAACCTAGCCCACTATACACTTGGACAGAGGATTCTAGGTAATGAATAGGTGTACCTTTTTTAGTGAAGGAAAGGGCAACATTATGATTATAGATTTCTGGTAGATCCACCTGTCTATTGAAACCGGAGTTATACATAAATAGACAATTCATCCATACCCTAAATCTTGATCATTCCATATATTTGTTATCCTTTTACATTTACATCGAAAGCTTGTGTTTTCAAAAGATAAGGTTTAAAACATCCTTATTCAATTTCACTCTCGATTTAGACCAATGAACTCCCACTAGTCATGTCAACCCCAACCTTGTGATCCCACCAAATGAGTTTGATAATAATCCAAATCTCATGATCGCTATCCCACTAAAAGTCCTCGTGGTCCCCTTACTTACTAAATTGAAGATGCACAATATGTAGATAGCTAGATATGTTATTTTGCACAAATTGTTTTATATAGATGTAATCTAATTATGCATTTGCTCGATAGCCAAAGTCTTATGGTTACAAATAATTATCAATAAATTGCCATATTTATATAGATGTAATCTAATTATGCATTTGCTCGATATCCAAAGTCTTATGGTTACAAATAATTATCGATAAATTGCCATACTTACAAGAAAGCTTGCTTTGTTAACGGAAAATATACAAAAAGTTAAAAGGCATAACAAATTATAATTAGTAGATAATTAATTATATTCAATAATGGTAACAATGTTGATGAACATAGGCGTTTTGCATAATGGAAATGCAGAAGAGAAAATCCACATGGGCATAGAGTTTAAGGGTGCAGGCCATGAGTTGAGCATTAGCTTTCTATGACAATATTTTTTGCTACGGGCGTAATTGCTTTGCGTCAATCTTCTTGCTAAATTCCATAAATTAGTATTTATCATGGGAATGACAAAAGCACTTATTTTACTATTGCACTAGTGCAAAAATGAGTATTTATTACTTCAATTAACAGTGACAAAAGCCCTACACTTCGTGACAAATAATAATTTGTCACCGTCACAAAGAGAGTATGCATCAATAGCATACGTCTTTTGTAAGAGTAGACTGACAAAATATTTGTTGGAGTCGTTTGTTACGGTCTTCTGTGACAAATTTCGTTATGGATAAATTGTGACAAAATTCGTGGCAATTGTAAACAAACAAAACGAATAATTATTACATATTTTCAAAATATACTTTGGCAAAGTAGGCGTGTAAACAAGTGAAGTCACCTCACGAGCATTTTAAATTTAACTTGGTTCGATTGAATTCGTACGGGCTCATAAAAAAATATTTAACTTGAAATGAATATTTTGTTGAATTGTGAACAAAATTTAAACTAAAGAGTAGTTGGCAGCTCAAAATTTGAGCCCAACATGTTTGACCTCAATAAAATAATTGGCTTGTATAATATCTTTATTGTCAAATTGTTTATATTAGTCAATAACTTCTATAGTATTAACAAATATTTATATGAAAATATTTCCGGTACTCAACATGTTACTCACTTATGAACTCGTTTGATAGTAGTATTATTTATGCTTGCAATAAATTATTTTTTCCAAAACAAAACAAATATAATTTATCAAACTTGTTGATATATACTAAATTACTAATATATGGTGGCCACGACAACTATACTCACTAGTTACTTAGTAACTAGTTACTTCCTAATAATTAGTACATCTAATAGTTATAATATTTATTAATAAATGGTTAATATTTAAAGAATATATCTAAATTAAATGAATAGATTTAAAGAACACCCAATATCAAAGATCATATATATATATATATATATATATATATATATATATATAATATGTGTGTAGTAAGTAGATGGGTATATGATTGGTTAGTATAATTAATAACTATTTAAAAAATCTCAGATGTATGCATAAATTAGAAAAAAAATTATAAAGGTCGATATTTTTTTGGGTGTACAATCGGTATATAAAAGAAAAAATATACCCCAGTTGAATCACGAATATACCTTTTAGAAGAAAATTTTATGGGGACTATTTTTAATTTCACTGTTTCTCTTCTTTTTTTATACTAATCCCTTTAGAGTCTAGCACACAAGCACGGATAACACGTTTCAATCGCTCCCATCGGGAATTGGAAACCCCACCGGGTGGGAAAGATTTAAGGAAAGATATACGATGGAACAAAGCGCCACGCTACAAGAAATTAAATGAGAGCATTCGGCGTGCAGTTCCATCAACAAAGACTACAGTATCTTCCCATAATGGCCGCAACAAGCCCATCATGATCCATGGGATTATAAGATCTATGTGAACTATTTCATAAACAGATCTTCCCCTCCACAGTGATTACAGAGTTTTTATCCATTCCTCTAATATATCATCGTCACGCCCTTAATGATAGGTTTTAAAAAAGATTTTTATGTCATTCTCATTTAGGTCCGATTCGGATCCCTCCCTTGTTTCCTCATAGTTCTATATATACGCAAAAAATTGGACCCATTTGAGATCAAAACATGTTTTATGTACCTTACAAGTCACTCAAGTAAGGTCGCAGGACTTACCTGCCAATGGCCACAGCTAATTGTATCCTCGGCCTAAAATGGTCACCGCCGACTTCATTTCATGCTCCTCGATTACGTGCTCGAAGATCATATCAGTGTAATGTACTAAACTGCATTCACAAAACAGTCGCCCATTTGGAGACGACGACGATTCTACGAAGATTGGCAAACTATAAACCGTGAATACGTGATGATAATTTTCTTCAATCGCTACACAGTAAATATGAGGTCCTTTATTATTGATTCATTTGATGGGTTCCTGATGATTGGTTACTGATGATCTGTAGCTTCAAATTATGCAGGAACCAATGTGCAAAATCCAAGCAGAGAAGCTCAAGGATTATGCAAGAAGTCTGTTGTTAAAGGGGAAAGCTGGGAGTAGCAACCTCTAGCTCATTGACACCTTTCAACGATTAGGGTTGGGCTATCTCTTTGAACAGGAGATCAACAATGTTATCGAGAACATGTTTATAATTGATCAAGGAAAACAAGATGATCTACACTACACTGCTCTCCGATTCAGGATCTTACGACAACATGGTCATATGATTCCTCGAGGAGCGCATGAATAAAAATATAAAGAATTTCTACATTATCATTTGCAATATTTTTTTATTACAAGTATTTTTTAACTTTTAACTCGGTCATGTATTGCATTTGTTAATTTGGTTTATTTCTTAGATATATTTAGTCATTTCTTGGATCAGAACGGTGCTTTTGTGGAAGGATTAGAGGAGGATACTTGGGCAATTTTGGCTCTATATGATGCCTCTTATCTTTCTATTGAAGGGTAGATGCTTATGGATGATGCTAGATCTTTTGCAACTAAGCATCTAAGGGAGTATATGGTCAAGGGGACCAATTGTGAGCTTCATAGACTTGTTGAGCATGAACTTGAGCTTTCCTATTATTTGAGGAATCCAAAATATGAAGCAAGATGGTTCATTGGTGACTATGAAAGAAAGGAGAAGAAAAACCCTAATCTTCTTGAATTGGCAAAGTTAGTCTTTAACGTATATCAAGCAGGGTATCAATGGGGTGTCAAGGCTAAGTCGAGGTACATGTACATTGCTTCCAGTAACCAAGGAGTTCGACTAAAAGAATATAGGGCATTAGTGACAAAATTTGTCAACGATAGGAAGATAATTTTTTGATGATATTTTGTGACAAATAAATTTGCATAGTTTTAAAACTCTTTTTTGATTCAAAAACTCTAAGTCAACTTCACTCGTAGTTTGACGAGTTAAATTCTATGAGTGACTCTATACTAACTGATTTTATAATGGCTCTCTAAGTCAAGTCATATAAGTTATGAAAATAAATTATCTAAGTCAACATTTTTAAATAATATAAATAATATATATATCAATTTTAAGTGTCAAGAGATCAATTTATAGTAATTTTGTACAATTATTTATTTATATTATTAAAAATTTAACATAAATAATCTTGAGTTAGCTTGGAGTTGACTCAGAGTCAACTCCATTCTATGACATGCGAAGTCGAGTTTAAATTTTAAGCTTTTAAACTATGCAAATTTGTTGTCATTAATGTCATGCTTTTTAATAGTCATCCATGCATAGAATATATATACTTGAGAAACATTGCATTTTTTTTCTCTCTACATTATCTATCACTATATATATATATATATATATATATATAGGGCAGCGCTACAGTGCGCTGCCCTATTTTGGCAGCGCATTGGAGCTGCCTCACGTGGGCCGTCGGATCTTGATCCGACGGCCTACAATCAAACCACCCACCCACCCCCTCTGGACCCGTTTACCGGCCCGCTAGACCCGCCCGATCCGCCCGATCCGCCCGCCCGCTGCCCTGCCCAATGCCCGCCGCCCGCCGCCCGCCCGCCACCCGCCCGACGCCGCCGACGCCTGCCCAACCCCGCCCGACGCCCTGCCCAACCCCCAATGCCCGCCCGCCCGCCGCCCGCCGCCGTGGCTCCCCCGAACAGCACCGCCGCCCGACAGCGCCGCCCGACACCCGCCCCCACCACCCTGCGACCGACCCTCCCCGCCGCGACTTCCCTGGCAAGCGCCGCCCGCGGCCTTGCTCCCAGCCCCCCACCGCGACTTGACCAACCTACTGCCCTGCCGCGGCCCGCCCGCCCGCCCCAAGCCGCGGCGACACCCCCTCGCCCGCCCCCTGCCGTGGCCCCCCAAGCCGCCCGCCCCTCCGCCGCGGCAGGGGGGTAGGTTGGTCGGGTCGCGGTGGGGGGCTGGGAGCAGGGCCGCGGGCGGCGCTTGCCAGGGAAGCCACGGCGGGGAGGGTCGGTCGCAGGGCGGCGGGCGGGTGGTGCTGTCGGGCGGCGGCGTCGGGCGGGCGGCGGGTCGGACGGGTTAAACGGGTCAGGCGGGTGGAGCTCTGGTTTGAGGCCCGTGGACCGTTAGATTTTCATCCAACGGCCCACGGGCCGTGCGTTGCAGTGCGCTGCAAAAAGACTGCAATGCACTGTAGCATATATATATATATATATATATATATATATATATATATATATATATATATATATGTCAATTTTAAGTGGTGGAAGGATCGCAGAATTGCTGAGCAACTGCCTTTTACAAGAGACCGATTGCCTGAATGCTACTTGTGGAGCCTGGGATATGTCTCTGAGCCCCAATATGGCACTGCAAACGATGGTTTAACAATAGTAAATCACTTTATCACAACTATTGACGATATATATGATATCCATGGAACAATTGAAAAGCTTGAACTGTTCACAAATGCACTTGATAGGTGTAATACATAATTTCCTTTGATATCAGTATATGATATATATGTCCTTCGAATTAATCATATTGTCATGTATATGTTTAATTTACAGATGGAATCTCCGAGTGATTGAAGAGCTACCAGAGTATACGAGGACATGTTATCTGGCTCTCTTCAACTTTGTTGGAGAAGTCGGATACACCACGCTTAAGCATGAAGGCGTAAAATCATATCAACTTTAAGCAAATCAGTAACATTGCTTCCTTCTGTTCTAAGATTTTGCCTTGTATCTCCATAATTCTAATATTCTAACGCTACAAAAAATACTACTTCCACACCCTCCATGTCGAAACTAATTACTTAACTTTTTCTCCAAAAGCATATATAAGCTTATGTAACATTGGAACATTTGGCCATGATTTTCTCGTGGACAACATTTTCCTCTAGGGCAGTATTATTGTACACCATAACTAGTAAGTGCACTGTACGGTTTTGATCTGTAGAGTGTACCTACTTATTACTAAAGACTATACTCTCGTGGTGGAAAGTATAGCCTTACGTAATGTTAGAAAGCCATAGAAAAAGGTTATTATGGTACATACACCTATATTTTTTTAATCGTGGAGAAAATATAATACAATTGTTGTACGTTTTTCGATTTTGGAAAAATGTAAACCCTAACTGATCTATTGTAGGCAAAAATGACATTTTTCTTGTAGTGTAATACTACCATATTTATATATCTCCTTATGACAAAATTAGTATGACTTTCACACTTGATCTGCTCAGGTGACTGATTTATGCAAGGGTGATTTGGTGGAGGTAGAGTGGTATCAGGTAGGATATACGCCGAGTTTTGACGAATACATGGATAATGCCTGGCGTACCATTTCCCTCACGGTGATAATAACACATGCGTTCTTCCTGATGAACCAGAAGATAACCGAGGAATGACTTGCACTTATCGACTCTTATTGCGATTTTATTCAGATGTTATCGTATATTTTTTGCCTTTAAGATGATCTCGCAACCTCAAATGTATGTTCCTCAATTATGGTCTCTTTCCTTTTTTTATTTTTTGGGTTTACAAGACGATTTATTATTTTAGTTCATCAAGCACACACAAAAAAAAGGCTACCAGTCACGGCAAAATCCATCATTCTGAAGGAAATTTCATAACCACATATTTTGTGACAAATTTAGAACATTAGCAGTGACAAATTAATTTGTGATTGCTAACCGTAACGGCCTGTTTTCTTGTAGGATGAACTTGCAAGTGGGGATGTGCCAAAGGGCGAACAATGCTACATGCACGAGAAAAGAGTCTCAGAAGAAGCTGCGCATGAGCGACGTCAAACATATCATAAGCGAGTCATGGAAGAAGTTGAATAAGCATTTGGTTCTGGGTTCTCCGTTTCCGAGGTCTTATCAGCACACTGGTTTTACTTGCATGGAGATGGATTAGGGTACCAGCTGGCAAGGACTTTGATATGTTCAAGTCATTGGTTGTTGAACCAATCCGAATGGCTGGTGAATATGAACCAGCGTACCTATTGTTCTTATAAATTATAATAGCGAAGCTCGTGGTTGGAAAAGTTTAAAGAAGATCACGTTATGATTCTTGGTTTCTGGGTGATTTAGATTTTTTTGCACCATATATTTTAGATATTGATAAAAGCATTTTCTATAAGATTGAGAAATGCTATATATATGTTGATTGAGGGATGGGCGGGGACGTAAGAATATTTAAACCGGTCATTTTCCTAAATATTTAGTGATTGATTTTGACCCACCAATTATTGTTACCACAGATTTATAGCAAGCAGATAAAACTTTGGACAGGACAATTGATAAAAATCATAAACTAAAGTTGTTGTTGATCATATTTTCAAAGTTAATGACCAGATCAATTGTAAATAACGATTAAACCTAAGACAAAAAATACCTTAGGAGTCAAACCTTCTCATAGCAATGAAATATTTAGTTGGTAAAATATTTTTAAAAAAGTAGTGTGATTTTTGAGTTTTGTGCTAATTGACAAAAGAAAAAAGAGAGGGATATGGGAATTGTGGGAATGAGACGCATTACTCTTTTGAAAGAAAAAATGTGTATTCTAATGGGAGAAACAACTATAATACTACCACTATGAAATGAGTATAAAATTTAACACAAATGAGCTTAATCATGCCTAACAATTGAGGTGTTCATTAGGCAAGTCAAGTCGTGTTTTACTTAACTCAAGTTTGATTTGTTTAATTTTGAATTCGGATAGAATTAATAAGTACTCGAGTTGATCTGAGTTTGAGTTGAGTTCGACCTAACTTGATTCGTATTTAATGATGCATTTTTTTCATATAATTCATAATAAATTTAATTTGTAATTAAAATATTTCAACTTTGACATATTTATGCATGAAAGATAATTTAATCATGTAGTTTTTATTTAAATTGTTATCATATAATGATATTTGATTATATTTATGTAAAAAATTAAGATAAATATGGTTATAAATCTTATTTTTTATATAAAATATTGAGTTTTGAGTCGAGACGAGTGAAGAAGTTACAAGCTCAAGCTCATCTCATTTGAAATCGAGTTAAGTTTCAAATCGAGATTTTGTTCGAGTCGAATACCAAGCCAATCAAGCTTTCAACAGCCCTACCAATAGTAATTGATGAATTTGGTCATCAATACCGACTAATTTTCCCTCGAGATCAATTAGCCAAACATAAACAATATAATGCTTAGTATGATTGGCATCCAACCGACACCTGCTGGCACGTACATCATTAGTTTTTCCCATTTCTATTCTATCACTACTAAACCATCAATAGGTTTTTTTAATTAGCCACCTAAATTATAAATACATGATAATAATCAATCGAATTTAAGGCCGGAAAAAGTGGGAAGAATTTAGTAGTTTTTCTCTATCTTATGTATACTACATGCAAATCAACGCATTTTGCTGGGCATGGTAAGCAAAAAATTTCATAAACATAAGATACATTGCAAAGAAAATTAAATAGGGCACTTTTTGGGCTTTACTCATTTGGCTCTACCTTCAAAATTGCTTAACACAAAGAAAACATCAGCAATAGTTTTAAAAAGATTAAATAACATTACAAAAAGAAATAACAATATAAGCTTTGAGATTCTGCTTAGAGATTTTATTAGTTATTTTTTTAGAAGAAAAATTATTGTACGAGAGCTACTTATTTGCTTTAATTAGTCTTTTCAATAAGAAAATATCATAAATAATCATATTTCAAAATTTTCTTGATTTAAGAATGATCATAATTATAAATTTCTATCAATCTACTCTTTATTAATTAAAGGGGAACTAAAGTTTGGATCTCTCGAAAGGTAAGAAATTTGACCAATCAAAACACCATAAAAATATTAAAATAAATTATTATAATTTATCTTTAAAATTAAAATATATCTTTAAGATATTATATGATTATAGTCTATTTCTTTACTTAATAAAAAAATATCTATAAAATTTAGAGTCTATCTCTAATATATATATTTAAGTTGTATATGACACGATATCTAGCCTAGTGGTAAATATCGGTTGTGACCAATATCTACACATTGGAGTTTTGTATTCAGTTTTTGGAATTAAACATCAATACACTCCTCTAAACTTTTCTCTCTTCTTCCCTGCTTCTCTTCTTCTACTCTTTCCCAATCTCCTTACTCTTACAATCGTACCAACCCTCTACTATTTCTTCACTTGTTTGTTCCCTTAGGTACCTCCAATTAAAGTGTAAGGCTGGCTAAGAAGGGCAAAATGACTACTTTCGTGGTGACCCGATCGTCATTTTCAACAAATCAAGCTCAGGGCATCTTTCCAGCTGCTCCCACGGTCGCTGACTCGTTGATATCAGAGCCTACGAATTTGGGAGCGAATCTGAATCAGTTGCAGTCGGATTTTACTTCCAAGAAGGAGGCAGACGTCGAGCGATTTGGAAGACTGGAGATCATGTTTGAATCAATCACTCAACAATTGTCCAATCTAGGTAAAACTCAAGATCGATCTGTACCTAAAGTTGATAAAGTTCCTCATGCTGCTAGGAAAAATGACTCCTTATTAGTACAATCCACCATTTAATCCTATTGTGTTTGCATCGTCTTGGTGAACTAAATTGAGAGTATGGATTTTCCAAAATTTGATGGTGATAGAGACCCGACTTACTGGATTTGGCAGGCAAACTTACTGGATTTGACATGCAGAGCAATTTTTTAATTGTCATGAGGTCTCCATGTAATAATGGCGACATGCTCAATTGTGGTACAAAATCATTTGTGACGATGAGGTGGATCTATGTCGGGAGGAGTTCTGTGACATGTTGAATGGGAGGTTCGGACTGCCTAATCTGGATAATTTTACAGATGAACAGATGAATATGGAGCAAACTGGAATAGTATTAAAACATCAAAAACAGTTTGAGGTTCTCTTGAGCCAATCGAAGGGAGTAAATAAAGAACAACAATTTATATTCGTCATTAATGGATTAATATAGTGTATCCAAAACAATGTCTAGATCTGTCAACCGCAAACCCTACATGCTGTATGCTTGGCAAAAAGTATGAGCAACAGGAAAAAGCTCAACACAGCTCTTGTTTGACTCCCTTATTATATATTATATGATGAATGTGACAAAACGTATAATTATATAAAAAACGGTAAGGACAGGAGTCAATCCAATAGGTACAAGACATTCAAGAAGAACTATAGAAGACAAAGAAGAGATTCATCGGTGAGAGTGGTGTTGGCTCTTCGTATCTAAGAGGTTGGCTGTATATAATATTTTGTATCTATTATCTATAAAATATAGTTGTACATATCTGTTGTGTATAGTACAATGAATTGAGTGTGCTATTGAATGTTTCAGTGTGAGATTTTTGTAGTGAGGCTTTCCCTCTATTTCTCCCATAAAGGTGGGAGAACCTCTCCTCATTAGGTATGACTTTACCCAATTAGAATTTTTTATTCGACTGGAAATTGTTGATTCTATTTGATGATTGGAGTTTTCCAGATGATGTACCGACTTTGCCCGATGTATGTACCTATTATTTGTTATAGTGGATGGTTTATAATTTATCTTCATTGTGAGATCCCTCAACTTCGTCTCGTATCAAATACCTAATAAGGTAAGATCCTATTTATAAGTTAAAATAAACTATGTATTTTTCACTTTATTAACCACTTTTGAAAAAATAACTTAGCCATTATATTGCACTTTAGACCAGGTAGTTACAAATAGTATTGGAGTTTTCTAGTTTCGTATTATATAGTAAGTTGAATTAGGGACATTAGCTAAGCTAACAGTGGCAGGTTAAAAAATATTGTGTGCTGGGTTAGCAACGGGTTAAGTGTGGGAATTTCGTAAATGAAATTTCTAAAGGTGGGTGGATTGTGAGATCACTCAATTTCATCCTTTATCTAATACTTACTAAGGTAAGCAGTTTGGAAATTTCCATGTTAAATTGTGTGTCCTCTATCAATTGTTCTTTATTATTTTGCCTTGTCAAAACATATAACATGAAGTCTAGGGATTTTGTGTGTAAAATCCTAACAATTGACTTTAGAGCTTTGGTTCATCAAACAATCATCGAAGAACTTGGGTAGTTCAAGTTTATTTGTGTTCTATTAAGATGTCTATTGGACGATGCTAGTAAAGGGTGTTCCTTTTATGCGAATAGAAAAGATGTGTCAGAAGTTTTAATTATAGGAGATAAAGAACATTCCACATAAGTAAGGAGGGGAGATGTGTTGAGATATTGCCCTCCTCTGATGGCAGTCATCAAGGGGTCGACAATGGTCCATCTAATTTGACGCGTTTTTGACAATTGGTGCAGTGTGGAAGATTATCCATGGAGCTTTCCAATGGGTCGAGAAGGGGAGATTTGTAAGGGTTGTATCTCTTTCCATGTGAAGGATGTTAAAACCAACCTTAGTGTTTTGTATGATTCAAGAGAGGTGAATTGTTGGAGTCTCTTATCATACGATAAATGTGATAAAACGTATAGCTATATAAGAAGCCATAAAGATATGAAGTTACTTCAAGAGGTATGAAAAATTAGAGAAGAATTATGAAAGACGAAGAAGAGATTCATTAGTGAGGTAGTCTTCGTTCTTTGTATCCAAGAGGTTGAGTGTATCTCGTGTATAATATTTTGTATCCATTATCTATAAATATATAGTTATATATGTTTGTTATGTAGAGTATAATTGAATTGAGTGTGTTATTGAATGTTTCACTATAAGGTTTTGTATTGAGGTTTTCCCTTTCTCTCTTAAAAGAGGGAGAGCCTCTCCTCACAAGGTATAACTCTACACAATTAGAGTTTTTTATTTAGTTCGAGATTGTTGACTCTGTTTGATGATTGAAGTTTGCCGGATGATGTAAATGATGCACTAGCTTTGCCGGATGTATGTGTCTATTATTTGTTATAATGGATGGTTTGTGATTTATCCTGATATTTTAAGGGTTTCATGTTAAATTGTGTGTCCTCTATCATTTATACTTTATTATTTTGTCTTGTCAAAACACATAACATGGATTGTTGGGATTTTGTGTGTAAAATGCCAATAGATCTAGGTTTCAGTCCTTAGATAAACGAAGGATACCAATTGCGGGGAATGATTTGAGATCAAGTGGAGATAGTATAACCAATAAAGAGCATAGTGGTAAAAAGGAAAATGACAACAAGGTAAACAATTCTAATGTTGTAACTATATCAAAATTACTTGTAGTTAATAAATTACTGCCTAGCGAGATTCAAGAAAGGAGGTCAAAAGGGTTATGGTTTTTCTGGTGATGAGAAGTATGAACCAGGTCATTGGTATAAGCGACTTTTTTGTTGGATACATATTCTAGTGAGGTATTAGATGCTTTGTCTCTAGCGCCTAAGATCACAGAATTAATTGAACCTGATCCAGAAATATCATAGAGGGCAGCTAAAAGTGGCTAGGCTGCAGATAGAATGAGGATGTTGGGACAAGTAAACACCACAGAGATTTTGCTATTCGATATAGGTAGCACTCATAATTTTTTGAGCTTGGAGGTAGTTAATTCGTTATACCTGCATTATGATGATGTTAGGAGAGTAAATGTGAAGGTAGTAGGGAATCTATGTTGGTTTATGTATAAATAAATGTCCTTTGGTTCAGTGTACCTATGTTGGTTTATGCATAAATAAATATCCTTTTGTAAATAAGGTACCTCGTCTGACCCGACTCGAAGATTTCAAGTTTGGATTTGACCATATTGGGTGTGGAACTTGTACCTATTTTACATAGGGTTAGGGGCTAGGAGTTTGGGTTTTTATTAGTACTCGTTATAAATAATAATAATTATCATAAAATATTTAAAATTTTGTATATTCTTATATAAATCTATGTAAATATTTATTATTGATTCTGATCTAAGTTTGCTAGATTGGATTTGAGTCTAAGTACTTATATGCATATTCATATTTGGATTTGAGTATTTACTATAGGGTTGGGTTTTTAATCCCTAGACCTTAAAACCTAAAACTCAGATTCTATTTACTGTAGACAAGACTATGATGCGATAGATACATACGATAGTGCCATCGAACAGTGATGTGATAGATATATAAGCGATTTTACTGTACTAAAAATGAGACAAGGCAGGCCCAAAAGTATGTGGACAAAGATGACAAGGAAAAACATGGATGATTTAAAATTGAGCATTAGTGTATATATATGGCCTAAAACATTATATACTTTTATTAGTTCTGCATAAGATGTCAAAAACGCCTACTAATGATAAACCCCCAAAACTTTAAGACATTATTTTTTTCTCTATTTACCAGAATGGACATCGAACACTAACTCTTCTTCTTCTTCAAAGCTGCACTAACTCTTATAATTAGTCCATAATTCTAAGCAATGTTCCAACCATGAGACAAACCCCAAGTAGCAAGACACTGCCATAGCCGATGCTGCTGGCGGCCTCGTTGCCTCTGGCGGGGGACGCCGCGGCGGCAACTTTGACGGTGAGCTTCATGGGCTGGGCATGAGGAAAGCAGGATGTTGGACATAAGAAGTAGAAGGTGCCGGCATTGTCTAGTGGAATAGTGTTGCTTCCCCCACTGTAGCTCTTGATTGAATTGCTGATGGTGCAGTTATCATAGTCGTGTTTGTTCACTTGTATCACACCATGTATGAGGGTATACTTGAAAACTGCAATTGGCATATGAATGATTAAGACAAAAAATTTCTTCGTGTTTTTGGCCACAATTTTAGTATGAAACGCAAATAAAGAACAGAGTTTTGTGAAAATTGGTGATGGTAAATAATGATTAAAATAGATGAGCATTAATTTGACTTGATTTTGTGATTAGAGGTAGGGAGATGAGCCAGAGCTAGTAAATACAGATGTAATTTTTTTAAAAAAAGGTATTGACAACAAGAGGAAAATGATTGTTTTGGCCAAGAGATCAGGCCAAAACACGAGAATATTGGTGGCGTTTGATCTATTACCATCCTTTTCTATTATTGTAAACCAAATTGGTAATTAAAATCATGACTCAATAGCAACATATTACTTTTCCAGGTAACACGAGAATATTGCAGTTATATAACCCACCGGCTTTGCTAGGTGCTACTATCTATTTCCCATCCATCAAACGAAGGCTTAATCATGCTTTTGTGCCGTTACTGATGAGTTGAAAAAGATAATTCCTATTGCCGCTAACTGGCATTGGAATAATGACTTTAAAAAATGAAAAGCATTAGGATCTATTTTTGTGTCTCAATTTATGAATGATAGTACTTGACTAATTTGTACTAAGTAGACATATGAGAAATAGAACAAGCATAATTTGAATTTTTCACAAAAGAAGAAATAATAATGAAATCAGTGAAGTTTGCAATTTCATTTTAATCAATACTTTTGTGAAAGGAGTTTTTTAAACCGCAAAACTGGTTCATATGATGGAGACATCCAAAGAAAATTGACTAAGAACACAATGAGCAAGAACTAAATATGTAGCCAGCTAGATATATGTATCTCACTATCAAACATGTTCCCAAGAAAGTTAAGACCAGGCCATAGAGATGCATAACATACTGAGATTGTCGGCGATGACAAATGACTTGCCGGAAACCCACTTTTCGTAGTCCACCCCCGTCGACCACTCGGCCCTGTCCCCGACTGTATAGTCCGTGGCGTACGCCGCCGGAACAGTGATGAGCAAAAGAATCAAAATGGCCATAGTTTCTCTAATGTCTCCTCTTTCACCAGTTCAATTCAAGCAAAGTTACTCAAATAGAAGAATTCCAAGTGCTGTGGTGGTAGGTACATTCAACTTGCAGCATATAAGATTTCAATTCAACAGTGCACCAATAATTCAAGATCTCTTTTCATAAGACCATGAAGATGAGTGGAGGTTGTCTAATAGTGTTTTCTGGGTTTTGTTTGTCCTAAGCATGAATCAAGAATCTGTTGACTTCTTGTCAATTGCCACGCCGACTTACCTGTAATGATCTGTCCATATGTGGGGCTACAACGTTAGTGATTCCCTTGCATCCTACTTCTCTTGTACTTCCATTACATATTAGAGTATATACACAAAATGACGGTGTTTTGCGTCCACTAAACGCGCCGCACCCTACGACCCCGGCGTCTTCATGTGCGTCCGCATCGGACAGACCCAAGTTTTGCTCTACACAAAATAACCTACTTCACACCTTTCGGCTTTGAGTTTGGAGTCTTTGGACCAGAGGAAAAAAGAATTAGCTGGTTCCAAAAAAAATTTGGCCGAACCTGTTTTTCTCGTCCATATAAAGATTGAAATTCTGGTAGAAGTACCCAACGTTACGAAAGTCAATCAAATCAGAAGGATTCTGATCCAAAAGACATACAAATTGGTAAAAATCGGTCCGTTAATCAATCAGATTTGAGCCGAATCTACTCGATTTGATAGGTTAGTGGCAAGATAAAAATAAAAGTTGACTCGAATAAAAAATAATAACTATTTTGTAATAAATCTTAAAAAAATTAAAAGAAAAAAATCTCATAAAATATAATACACACTGTAACATTACAATGATATATTATATAATTAATAATCCATCTAAACTACCTTATAACATGTCTTAATATGTTATATAACTCCACCAATTTTGACCGATTCAAGTAAACCGATTCTTATTTAATTTTTTTATGAATCAGTCTGATTCCATGACTTTCTTATAATCCGATTCAATGTCAAATTCCGATTTTTATAACTGTGCCCAACATGATAAAAAATCAATATATGCAATCAATCATAAGTATTCAAGTTGAATCGAGGTTGAACTAGTTTGGTTTTTATTTAGTAACGTTATTTTTTCGTATAATTCATACTAAAATATAATTTATAATTAAAATATACCAAGTTTGATATAATTACGCATAAAAAATAATATAATCACGCATTAATTTATTTAATTTTGATATCAGATAATAATATTTTATAATTTAATTACATTTGTATAATGAAATTTAAGATAAATATAGTCAAATGTTTTTTTCTTATATAAAGTGTAAAACTTCGAGTTGAGCCGAGTTGTGTATGTACAAGCTTAGACCCGATTCATTTATTATCAAGTTAAGTTTTGAGTCGAGTTTTTTCGAATCAAATAACGAACAAAATTGAGTTTAATCGATCTTTAAACAACCTTAATTGTTACGATTAGCATAAATAATTGGGCAAATCAAGGAATACAATACAACAAAGCACATGCTTCATGTGAGCTCAATTTTCGATAGAGCATGTACTTGAACATGCAATTAGATCGCTCTTAAAAAAGTCTTTATGCTGTATTTGTTAGAAATGATTTAACAAAAACGGACAGTTTACCGAAGACGCGAGAAAACTAGCATAAAGTAAGAATGACCACGGCCAAGATTCCGTCTTCGAAATCCAAAAAGAAACATCTTAGAGAGATCTAATAGAGATGTTAATAATATATAATAAATAAGTATAGTGTGTGTATATATATATATGTATGTATGTATCCCCCACGAATTTAATAATTACAAACTTTTATTTTTACTTTCCATACAATTTTCTTTAAAAAATTATTCACAATCAAATGATCAGACTCACAATTTGAGATTCGCAGTATTTAATTTCATAATAATATATAATAAAAGATCCTTATATGTAAGTTACACTCCATACATACAGATTATATGAGGTACATCTTTAGTTGAAGCAATTTAGTGGGTTGCACAACTCAAAACTTACATTAGTAAATAAAAATAAAAATAATAAATATAATTATAAAACTTTAACTTAAATTAATGTTTCAAACTCTTTCATCTTAATTATCAAAATAGTTATAATACAAATTAATTTTAAAATATCTATTAATTAGTGCATTTTAAAAAATGTAAAAGCTGATCATAATGATGTTAAAAAAAAATTATCAATCTTCTATTTATATACCTTACTTTTAATACACACTAATATCATTTTTGTGACCCACTAAAAAAATTCAAATTAAATATATAACTTACATAAGCTATGTGAAGTATAGGTTACCTTAATTTTACCTTTGATAAAAAACATTTACAATAAAGAATATATATAAAATAATAAACATAAAATATAATGTGTAAACCAGCAACACATTAAATCTAGGGGTGGGCATCCGTCGGACGGACATCAGATGAATTATTGTCTGTGCCCGTCCAAAATTTTGAAGGACAAAATTTGTTCGACTAACTTTGGACATCGAATTGTCCATCGGGCCCAAGCAATGTCCGCGAACAGTATGAAATTACAGTATTCTCCTCTGCGCTGCCGCCGCTTGCCCTCCGCCATCGCACTCTGTGTTGCCAGCAAACCTCCGCTGGAACCGTTGGAATCGGCTCGGCGAACCTGACGCATCTACGACATTGACGTGCTCGGCGGAGGTGGCGGCTCGCCAGAAAATGACTAAATAGAGGCGGTCAGTGGTGGATGACTAGATCTGGCCGGCTTGGGCGGCGATGGGCTCTGCTCTCGCTGGGGAAGGCTGTGGGAGGGTCGGCAATGTCAAAGCGGTAACTGGACGTCCGCGGCGACAGTCGCCGGTGGCAAAATCGACGACGTGAGCACGTCGTTAGGCTCGGCGATTCCTGTGTCGTGGAGGCCGGGAGACGGCAAGGGCGCTCGGGGCGTCATGGCAACGTTGCAGCGGGGCCTGGTGGCGATGATCGGCGATAGGGAGACGTCAGCAGCGGCGACCATGACAAGTAGAAGTGGGCGGCCCGACAAGGGTGACGAGGAAGAGAAAATGGGCCGGGGTTTGATTGATGGCAATATTGTAAATAAGACTTGACTCGCCCATGTCTCATGTCAATAATAATAACTAACTCGTAATAAATCTTAAAAAATTTCATAAAATCAGAAAAAAATCCCATAAAATAAAATAAACACTACAACATCATAATGACATTCTATAACTAACAAACCCACCCAAATTCCCGTAACGCGTCCTAACACGGTAAACGGCCTAAAATTTATTTTACCATCAACTATATATAAAATAAAAAAATAATTAGCATACTCTCATATATTCTGATAACTTATTCTTTTCTGTTGTGTTCATAATGTTAACATCATATATTTGGGTACGCATGACCCTCATGGCTCATACACTCGACCAGCGTCAACTTATTACACGTATTCTAAAACATATTCGACTTGAATCGATGATTGAACTGATCAGTTCATAAGTATAAAACCTTGACTCAGATTGGGGGTTTTACATTATGTTTATAATGTGATATATTTTTTCCAAAGATGGATCATACAAGTTCATTACTAAATGTAACTGAACAAAGTAGAGGTGAAAATGATAGCAAAAATTCAATTGCTAAAGAAGGAGAATATATGAACAGTAAATTATCAAAAAAAAGGTGTATGTGCCTATTTTGATAGAAAATATTAGAAGAATGGAACATTCTTATTTGTCGTTATTGTGAAAAGAAGTTTGAGGGAACTGAAAGTTATGAAACTACTCATTTATAGATGCATATTGAAGAGAAATATCCTAATTTCAAAATAAAAAGGATATAAAATATGAATAAGTGGTTTGATATGATTATTAATATGAATGTATAGTTCTAAATTCTTAAATATAAGAGTGATTTTTATCCTTTTTATATGTATGCCATTTTTGGATATTTAAGATATTAAATATCAATTTTATGTATAAATTTGATTAATTTTACTGTATATTTATATTTTAAAATTTTCGTAAACTATAATATTAGTCTTACAAATATTAAAGATATTATATTATTGATATAAAATATCAAACACTTGGTCGGTGATTCGGTCGGGCAAAAAAATATCTATGTTTGGTTTATTTTAATTCGATCGAATTCGGTCAGTTAAATTTGGTCAGACATACTTCGGACATCGGATAAATTCAGACGTTTGCGCCCACCCCTAATTAAATCTGGCAAGATTACCCATATTTTGGAATTATTGCCAGAAAATCGCGAAAACTGCCAAGATTTTCTCCCGAGACCGAGATCTCATTGAGATTTCACACGAACACGATGGCAAACTATGCCATGGGAGAAGTAAAATAACAGCTACGTACACATTTGACTAATTAACATATACAAGAAAATGCTTCTTGAAAAGGTAAAAATTCATCTTGTTCTTTAAAGGACTTGGAGACAAGAGTATTCTTGTCACGAGTAATATCTTCTCAAATATAAAGAGAACGGAAATCAAAATTGGATGGAGAATAAATACAGGGTAATAAAACCAAGATAACCGAACAATTTTTTTGCTTATCAAGCACATTGCTTTTGAGTCTTGACATTACAAATTTGCAAAAGGGTCAGATGCTGACGAACTGGAAGCTTTGCGGGAATTTTGTTTCCGTTTTTCCCTTCCAAAAAGTGAGAAAATGCATGCGAAACATGCAACATTACTAAACAGCCAGTAAAGAAAATCATAAGATTTCAAGCAGGATATTAAATTTGCCCACAAATACATGTATGACAACTTCAACATCATATTAGGCATTCAAATATAAAACGTAAAGCTTCTAAATTCATATCAGTACAAGTCTAAAATTGTTACCTTACTAAGACAACTACTATCTTGACAAACTTATCCTTAAAAGGTATATGATGCTGGAGAATTGTGCAAACCTGTACGATCAGTGATCACAAATAATAAAGAAAGAAAATTTAGTAGAGGACACAAGACAAATTTACGTGCTTCGGCAACTTCGACGCCTATATCCACGTGGCAGCAACAAGGCAACTTCTTTTTCAATATAGTAGCATATTATAAGTATACCACACATTCTCTCAAAATACAGAATAATGTTACCATTTAAGAGATCACACTCACTTAGAGAATAAAACTACTCACACAAAAAAGAAAAGAGCTTGAGGCTACAATAGAGAGAATAAGAACATGGATGGATTGATGAATTGAAACTTGTTGAAAAAAATTCCTAAAGTTGGAGATCAACAATAGTGAACACAAGATATGAGAAAATAATGCTGAGATTCAACGTGGAAAACATAGCTAAGATAAAATAAAACCAAAAAACATAGATTTAACGTGAAAAACCCTCCTTTTCTCGAGAGTTAAAAATTATGGCACAATAAAGAATAATTCACTATTTCAATCAAAGATTACAGCCATCAAACATATAGAGATGTACAAGAAAATTACTCACCCAACCTATACTATTGAGATTACTAGATTTCTTTATCTCAATACTCTCTATAAGATAAAACTAGTGAATAATATTTTCCTCACTTCTTATCTCTATATTTATTTTTTATTTCTTTCTCTTTCTCTTACATCCTGTCTATTTTTAGATTGAGACAAATGAATTTATATTTATATAGATGTTTTGAGGCCCTTCAGCTTCCGTGGAAAAACAAACAGTCACTTCCATTTGGTATTCCAAAATTCCTTTACTATTTCAAGTGTAACAATGTGCTATATATCATTAATATTTATAACTACAAATATTAATAATTTCCCCCTTGAAGTCCGATTAGAGCACACCAGTTCTGATTCTTCTACTTGTTCATCGCATAAGTCTTTCACGTACATGCAAGTGCAAGTTCACCAAAGTTGAACAAAAACTCAACTTTTGTCCCTCCACAGGTTTGGTCAACATGTCAGCCAGATTCTTTTTGCTATCAATCTTCTCTAACTTCATTTTACCTTCTTCTAACAAAGATCTAATAAAATGATACCTTAACTGAATATGTTTGGTCTTAGAATGAAATGCTGAGTTCTTGGCTAAATAGATTGTACTTTGACTATCACTGAACAACTTGCAATCAACCCTATTAAAACCTAACTCATTCATTAAAGTTTTAGCTCAAATATACTCCTTGCTAGCATCTGCAATAGCCACATATTCAACCTCAATTGAAGATAGAGCAACTATCCTTCACAATTTGGAAACCCAGTTCACTATGGTTCCACTAACTGTAAAGATATATCCAAATGTACTCCTGCCATTGTCTCTATTTCAAGCATGATCTAAGCCCACATAACCTTACACATCAATATTATTACCCCCAAAACACAAACAAAAATTAGAAGTTCCTTTCAAGTACCTAAAAATACATTTCCCTGCCTTTCAATGTTCTTTTCCTGGGTTTTTCATGAATCTACTCACTACTCACATTGCATGTGCAATATTTGATCATGTACTCACCTAGTGTGCATCAAAGTTTCAATAGCTAAAGCATATAGCACCGTTTTCATGTAAGCTTTATCTTCATCACCCTTAGCACCTTGTGCTTTTGACAATTGGAATTTACCACCCAAAGTAGTAGTCAATGGCTTAGATTCATTCATGTTGAATCTCTCAAGAACTTTCTTCGCATACCCTTCTTGAGATAACCACAACTTCTTACTCTTCTTGTTTTAGGTAATTTGCATCCCAAGAAATTGTTTTGCCTCACCCAGGTCCTTCATTGAAAAACTCTTGGCTAACCTCATCTTGAGATTAAAGATTTTCTCCATACAAATCTCTGCTACAAGTATGTCATCTACATACAAAGTTAAAATAATCTAATTGTCATTATTAAATTTTTGTAGATATGCACAGTGGTCTGAATTGCTCCTAGAAAATCCATTATCTAACGCAAACTTGTCAAATTTCGGTGCTTATTTGAGTCCATATATATATATATATATATCCTCCTCTTCAATTTACACACCATATTTTCTTTACCATTGACTTCAAATCCTTTTGGCTATTCAATATAGATCTCCTCCTCCAAATCACCACAAAGGAAAATTGTATTTACATCAAGCTGTTTTAAATACAACCCCTTTACAACCACAATACTCAAAATAATTCTAATAGAAGTCATTCTTGACCAAAACCTTTCATCCAAGTCTTGCCTTATACTTTTTTACACCACCGATTTTAGACTTGACCCGATAGAGCCACTTGTTTTGTATAACCCTCCTTTTTTTGTGGCAACTTTACCAACTCCCATGTATGGTTCTTCTCGAATGATGACATTTCATCCTTCATAGCCAACTCCCACTTAAGATGAGCTTTGTCACTCATGGCTTCATCATAGGACTCTAGTTCTCCTACATCAGTTACAAAACATGTTGTACAATTAAATTTAATTTCTGTATAGGCTTCCTGACCCCTTGTGCTTCTCGTTGGTTCAGGAGCAATAAATATCTCTTGTGGTGGCTCTGAGTCATCAATTTTAACTTGTGCATTAAACTATTCAAAATCTGATTCAGCATTATTTGGTTAATTAGCCTGTGACTCACATTCTTGTTCGGTCTTTTTAAAAGATAATTGTTCCTCATCACTTCGAACAAATTCTTGATTTTCAGCACTTGATATCTCTTCATCTGTCTCAACAAGCTCCATATACTCTTTTTCTTTGGATTCCTCATTCTTTTCTTTCTTCATCTCTTTGTAGATGCACTCTTCATTGAATACAACATCCTGACTTCGAAACACCTTATTGTTCTCGAAATCCCACATCTGGTAACCATACCCGTCACCCCCATATCCAAGAACTACACATTTAAGGGATTTTGAATCAAGCTTCTTTCTTGCTTCCCTGTCAACATGTACATATGCAATACAACCAAATACCTTAAAAAACAAGAGTAGTCAATTTTCTTACCTGTCCATACCTCTTCTGGTATTTTCTATCTAAGATGCTGGATGGACTTTGGTTCATTAGATAGATAGTTGTATCCACAGTGGCACCCCAAAGATGTAAAGAGAGTCCAACATGAACTCACATCCTTCTCGCTCGCACTAGGATGGTCCTGTTCATTCTCTCCACCATCCCATTCTGTTGTGGTGTCCTTGGCACTATCTTAATCCTTTTAATTCCCTCCTTTTCACAATACGAGTCAAATTCCTTATTGTAATATTCTCCACCATTATTAGACAGAAGACATTTCAATCTTAAACCTGTTTCATTCTTAACTCAGGCTTTCCATTTCTTGAAATTGCTAAAAACATCTGATTTTTTCTTATAGTGTAGATCCATGTCTTCCTAGTAAAATCATCAATGAAGGTAACAAAATAGAAATTACCTCCAAAAGATTTACCATGGGTTGGCCCCCAAACATCCGTATGAACCAACTCCAACCTTTTGGATTTCATCTCTTGCAGATCCTTTGTGAAGTTGACCCATTTCTGTTTATCTAAAACACAATCTTCACAAAAACCAAAATTAGAATAAAAAATACCTATCAAAACCTTTTTGGAATGTAAGATCCTCATCCCACTCTTGCTCAATTGACCAAGCCTTCTATGCCATAAAGTTGATATGCCATTCTTCTCAACAGCCAAAGAAACGAATGGATCTACCTTGGTATAAAGTGTGCCCACTATCTTCTCCTTGATCACCACCAATGCTCCCTTACTAATCTTTCACTGATTATTTTCGACTGTGATCCTATAGCCCTCTTGGTCCAGCTAAGAGATATAAGATTCTTCTTTAATTCAGGTATATACCTGACCGCCTTGAGAATAAGTTTACCTTCATCATGTATCTTCAAATGAATTACTCCCTTACCTTCAATTTTGCACTTCTGACCATTGCCAATTGTTACATATCCAAACTCACTCTTGACAAAATCACAAAACCATTTTTTGTGAGAAGTGCAATGAAATGAAGCACCTGAATCAATATACCATGTATCTATTTTATAATCATCACGACCAGATAAACAAAATTTTCCTTCATGACCATCTACAACATTAGCTACATTTTTGACTCGCTCAGGACAATCCTTCTTTACATGTCCTTCCTTGTCACAAATCAAACAAGTAAGCATACCCTTGAATTTTCCTTTGGATTTAGAGCGCCCTCGATTCTTATGATCTCTACTTTGACCTCTTTCTCTTTCTTTGCCCTTGCCTTTGTCCACTGACAAAATTGTGCCCGAGATGGACGGTATGCTATCTACCATGCTTCTCTTCATCATCTCATGATTCAAAATTGCACTAAACGCTTCATCAACCTTTGTTGTTCTTTTAATGCATTACTTATAGATGTAATTACATTATCCCAACTTTCCAACAAAGAATACATGAACATTAAAGATTTAATATCTTTATTGAAGGTCATCTTCACAAATTCAAGTTGTGCCCAAATTTTATTGAAATCATTCAAATGATTAGCAATAAATTTACCATCGGCATCATTAAATAGACAAACTTCCTCAAAAGAAATAACCTGTTAGAAGCTAATGACTTCTCATAAACACCAGCTAATGCCTCCATCAACCCTTTGATGGTTGTCTGTTTGGAGACATTAAACACCACCAGTGTGTTAAACACAATCGAACGATAGCTAAGGCTCGCCTATCCAACAAGGCCCACTCCTTAGCTGAAATCACTTTGGCTTGGTACCTACAAGCGGTTGATGTAGTTGCTTCTTGTATGGATGATCCTCAATTTGCATCATCCACCTTGATAATTTGTTTCATCAAATTTCTCAATATTCCCTACTTGGAAGTGTTCGCCATGATTCTCACTCAAATCAAGATTCGATTGAATGAAACCCAAATTTTCCACAAATGGCACCAATTGTTGAAAAAAATCCCCAAAGTTGGAGATCAATAACAGCGAACACAAGATATGGGAAAATAATACCTGAGAATTGAGATAAAATAAAACCAAAAGAATAGAGATTTTACGTGGAAAACCCTCCTTTTCTCGAAAATTAAAAACTACGGGACAACAATGAAAAATTCAATACTTCAACCAAAGATGACAACCATCAAACATATAAAGATGTACAAGAAGATTACTCACCCGACTTATATTCTTGAGATTATAAGATTACTCTATCTCAATATTCTGTATAAGATTAAAGTAGTGAATAATATTTTCTCCAGTTCTTATCTGTATATTTCTTTTCTATTTCTTTCTCTTTCTCTCACATCCTATCTATTTTTAAAATGAGACAAATGAATCCATATTTATAGAAATATTTTGAGGCCCTTCATCTTCCATGGAATAACAAACAATCACCTCTATTTGGTGTCCCAAAATTTATTTAGTATTCTGAGTACGACAATGAGCTACGTATCATTAATATTTATAATTATAAATATTAACAAAACTAACCTTCATCACCTTGGTATTTATAGAAATGGAGAGCCACCAATTAACTTACTAACCAAGGAGGATTCAAATTGACAATTACCATCTGTAAAATTGGCTATCCATCTTTGAATAGTTAAGTTCACACTTACGATTGGCGAACTATATTTTGCCACGTGCCAAATGAGGGTAGGTGAAGCCACAATTTCAACTTGTATTCAAATTTATCTTAATCAAATTATCACCATTACCATACCGCCATTTCTAACATTCTCCCACTTGAAGTTTGGTTTCTCATGCACCTTGTTGCTGCCCGTTCATCATTTGAATAGGTGTCTACAAGCTCGAGAGAAGTTCTACACCAAATGAACTTCTCCCTTCTAATTGGCTTTGTCTGAACATCTGCTATGTTATCATCGATGTGGACCTTTTAATCCCAATTCTTCAAGTAACCTTGTTAACCAACTAGCTTCCTTGCATGCATCTGTAGCTGCAATCTATTCAGCTTCTGTAGTCGATAGTGCAACAACAACTTGCAACTTTAACATCCAGCTAATGGCTCCATTGGTTAAACTCAACTCATACCCACTTGTAGATCTTCTTTTATCAAAATATCTTGCAAAATCTGCGTTCACAAAACCATTTAACTCCACAGCAAATATCCATATCAATAATGCCCCTCAAATAACAAAGGATCCATTTTATAGCATTCTAATGATCTCGACTTGTATTTCCCATATATCTGCTAACTACTCCCACTACTTGCGCAATGTTTGATCTAGTGCATATCATAGAAAACATAAGACTTCCTACTGTTGATAAATATGATACTTGTGACATTGTTGGCTTCCTTACTATTGATGAATATGATACTTGTGACATCGTTGCCTTCTTTGCAAGAAGGCAATTTAATACCAACAGGAAGAGGGGTGCTTACTGGTTTAGCGTTTCGCATATTTAAGCAGTGCAAAATCTTTTCAATATAACTCTTTTGAGTTATCCAGCTCTTTTTTTCTGTCTTTAAGTATGCTCATACCAAGAATCTTACTTGCAGCTCCCAAGTCCTTCATATCAAATTCACTAATCAAATTAGTTTTTACGGCTATTATCAAATATATACTTGTGCCTGCAACTAGCATGTCATCAACATATTGTAACAAAATATTAGAGTTATCACGTTCATAATTGTAGAGATAAGTACAATGGTTAGTTTCACGTTTAATAAAGCACAAATTCATTATGAAAGAGTCAAATTGTTTTTTATAATGACCCGACCCATAGTGTAATATAATGGGTTAAGTCATATAAGACATTTAATATCTCAATAGGCACTAGATATGAGACTAATTTGAGGGATCTCACAATCCACCTACTTTAGGAAATTTCATCCCTAAAATTCCTACACTTGGTGTCTGCTTTATTCCATGCGACGATTTTTTCAATTGTCAAATAAGATTCTGTTTATCATTATTGATAATAGGTTGAGTCATATAAATTTCCTCTTCAAGATTTCCATACGAGAATGCATTTTTTACATCTAACTATTCAAACCTCAAAATTAAGAATTGCCATCATGCTCAAAGAGTATGAATAATACTTAAATGAGCGATAGGTGAGATTATTTCAATAAAGTCTATACTTAACTTTTGAGCATAACCTTTTGCAAGCAAGCGGGCTTGTATCCCTCAGCATTCCCTTCATCATCTTTATTAATCTTGAATGCCCATTTGCAACCAATAGCCTTCTGACTCATAGGTAGCTCAACTAGCTCCCATGTGTTATTCTTAGATAATGACTTATCTCTTCCTCCATAGCTACTTGCCATTGACTTGCACCTTTAGATTCACATGCATCTTGATATGAGCAAGATTCATGTTCATCTGCAATACATGCATGAGTTGTAACATAATCTTTTAACCACACAAGAGATCTTCTATCTCTTACTAGTCAACTATGACCACCTGCACTTTTAGTTGCATGGTTATCACCAAGTGTATCTTCAATATAAATTTCAACTTCTTCACTCTCCATATTCACAATGACCATCTCAATTTTCTCTGACAACCTGGAGCTAGATGATTTTTTTCTTTCTGGATAGAATCAATAAACAACATTTTGGCTAATAAACAACTTGCGGGTAGTAGGATCTCACAATATGTACCTCTTTGTTCTATCTGCATAGCCGAGAAATATGTAATTTTTGGATCTTGCATCCAATTTAGTTATTTGTTCTTTAGGAACCCATACATAAGCATCACAACCAAATGGTCGTAGATATGAGTAATCCAAGGGTTTTTGAGACCACACCTCTTCAGGAGTTTTATATTACAATGACATTGTTGGAGAATGGTTGACCAAATGACAAGCTATGTTAACAGCTTCTAACCAAAGCTTTTTCTCCAAACTAGCAGTACTTAACATGCTTCTTGCACGGTCCATGAGTGTACGATTCATATGCTCAGCTACTCCATTTTGTTGAAGAGTACAAAGTACCATATACTGCTTTTTGATGCCATGTTCACAGCAAAATTCAATGAATTTTGTAGAAGTATATTCATCTTCATTATTGTTCTGAGACACTTATTCTCCTTCTCTTTCTCATTCTCTACCAATGCCTTGAACTTCTTAAAGAATTTGAAAGTATCACTCTTTTTCTTAAGCATATACACTCATATATTCTTGGAAAAATCATCAATAAAGGAAACGAAATATTTTGAGCCTCCAAGATTCTAAATTCGAGTTTCTCATGTGTCAGAATTAATTAATTCTAACACACCTTTATTCCTTGCAACAGAAAGGGAAAAACTAGTTCAATGAAGCTTTCCATATAAACAATCTTCACAGAAATGTAAATTAATAGAACTTAATCTAGGAAGATGATATTGGTCAAAGAGTACCTTTAAACCTTGTTTGCTCAAATGATCCAAACACTTGTGCCAAGTAGTTTTGGAATCTGTCCTAGCGTTTACAATGATTACATCACCGACTATTGTATCTCCAATTAAACACTATATACCACCTATCAGCTCTCCTTTGGCTACCACCATTGCTCCTTTAACAATCATCACATGACTTTTTTAACCAGAAAACTTATATCCACCATCATCAAATTTGCCTAGTGATAGGAGACTTTTCCTTAAATCAGAAACATGTCACACACCAGCAATTGTGCAAGTAATGCCATCAAACATGGTGATTCTAACGTCTCCAATTCCAACAATTTTATAGGTTTGTTACCACCCATATAAAGAGAACCACCATCACATGATGAGTACATGAAAAACCAATCTCTCTTTGTAGACATATAGAATGAAGTTCCAGAATCTAAAATCCAATGATGATGTTGATCATCCCGAGGAACTTCTACTAATAGAATTTCTCTATGAGGAGATGTCTCCAATTTTCACTAAGTTTCTTTGAGAATTTTTGGATGTAGATGCTTGAGGGTCAAAAGTAGAAGCTACCTCATTTGTTTCCTTGAGAAGAAAATTCTTCTGCAAGTGACCTTTCTTTCCACAATGTTTCTTCCCACAACTCCAACATTTGTACTTCTTAGGCCCTTTCGACTTGGATCTGGTTTGATGCCTTCCGCCATTGCCTTTTTCAATATGTTTGTCTCGAACCACCACTGCATCACTAGAATAAATCTCAATTGATTTTTGACGAGACTCTTCTATGAGCAAAGTGGACATCGTCAATCCATGTTACATTTGAGTCAATGTTGAGATTCATGATCAGACTATCCTATTATTCTAGCATAGAACAAAGTAGAAGAGCAAATTTTTCTTCCATGTCGATTTTTACATCAATAGCTGCTAGCCTAATTATCAGAGTATTAAACTCATTCAAATGTTGTTGTAAAGAGGAACCTTCCTTCATCCTTAATTTGTAAAGCTGTTATCAAAAAAGATCTTGTAAGACATAGACTTTTCCTCATAGATATTCTTTATCATCTCCCACAGACCTTTAGTAGTGGTCTGATAATACACATTGAACAAAACTGAGTTGTCCAATGCAAGAAAAATATTTCCAATCACCATCTTGTCTTTTTATCAATTTGAGCATTTGTCATATCCTTGTGCTTCTTGTCCTTTCCTTTAACAACAATAGCATAACCATCTTCGACCAATATGACATACATTTTCACCCTCCAAAGAGGACAATTGAAATTGTCGAATTTAGACACTTCAAATCGAGTGGATGATTGATTAGCCATCACAAATGATCATGAACAGACTTCGGAGTCTAATACCACCGGTCGGGAGAATTGTGCAAACCTGTATGATTAGTGATCACAATAATAAATAAAGAAAGAAAATTTATTAGAGGACACAAGAAATGGAGAGCCACCAACCTGTATGATTGATGGATTGAAACTAACCTCCAACACCATGGTATTTATAGAAATGGAGAGCCACCAATTAACTTACCAACCAAGGAGGATTCACATTGACGAATACCAAGTGTAACATTGACTAGCCATCTGTGAATG
Source organism: Piper betle (assembly GCA_033002965.1). NCBI lineage: Eukaryota > Viridiplantae > Streptophyta > Magnoliopsida > Piperales > Piperaceae > Piper > Piper betle. The sequence goes on along the minus strand of JAURVB010013962.1, from coordinate 130,619 downwards.
GTTAAGTACACACTTAGGGTTAGTGAAATCTATGTTACCATGTGCCAAATGAGGGTAGGTGAAGCCACAATTTCAACTTGCATTCACACTTATCTTAATCAAAATCATCATGATTATCATACCTCCATTTCTAATATATGATAAGAAAAGGCGTACACCTAAATCTTATTTCTTAAGTTCCAATAAATGGCTGAAGAGCATATAGAGCAAGTTCAGCTTCAATAAATAAAATAGAATTCTTATTGGTGTCAGGTAAACCGTCTTGAAGCTAATTCGTACAACCATTTTCCATATACTCATATATCGTTCAAATGCATACAAACAAACCTTTAGATGATTGAGGAGTTTCACAATCAATATCCATTTGATCATCATCAATACTACTAGATGAAACCAGTTTAGCTTTTGGGGGATTATGATGACACTTCAATAGCTCTTCTAAACTCCATAAGTTCAAGAATGACACCAAGCAGAGACGCAAAAATTATAATTTGTCCGAACAAAGACTCAAACTATAGGATATTCCAACAAATTCAAGGTAAGCTATAGTTTGTAAAATTGAAAAGGCATCAAAAGAGAGACACTCAAAATCTATTACAATATACTAAATGTGACTTTCAATACAGATATATATATATATATATATATATAGGGCAGCGCTACTATGCACTGCCTTAATTTGACAGCGCATATGCGCTGCCCCATATGGACCGTTGGATCTGATCCAACGGTCCACAACAGCCCCATACCACCCCCCTTCCCACTCTTCGGCCGCCCCTGCCCACGCTCCCGCTGGCCGACCCCAGCCCCTGCTCGCCGGCCGCCCCCTTGCCGCGGCGACGCCGGTGGAGATGGCGGGACGGAGGATCGCTGGCGATCGAACGCTGCATATCTGAAAGAAGCGGGCCTTTATGGACTACTGAGGTGTAAATCCTAAATTACCCTAAAGCACAGCAAAGATCGGTGTGTTGCAGTACAAGAAACTCACCCACTTACCCTCAAGCACAGCACCCACCCCCCCCCCCATGCCATCTCCCCCTGCTGCCCTTTTCCATCCCCTCTCTCCGCGCGTTTTGCCTGCAGCACCGCCGACGGTGGCATGAAAAAACAGAGGTGGAGGAAAGGAAAGGGCGATGGCAATTTCGTAATAAAAACTTGACATGCCCCAGAGTCAATATTAGGAAATAAATATTAAAAATAATTTTAAAAATAAAAAACCATAAAATAAAAACTTGACTCACTCCATTCGAGTCAATATTACAAATTTGATTTTTAATTTTTTTAAAATACAATACCATAAAATAAAAACTTGACTCGCTCTCATTCGAGTCAATAATAAAAAATAAATATTACAAATAATTTTTTTAAAAAATACCATAAAAAACTTGACTGACTCCCACTCGAGTCAATTTTACGAAGTTGATTTTAAAAATAATTTTGAAAATAAAATACCAAAAATAAAAACTTGACTCGATCCCGCTCAAGTCAATATTAAAAAAATAAATATTACAAAATAATTTTAAGAATAAAATACCATAAAATAAAAACATGACTAGCTCCTCATTCGAGCGAGAGCGAGTCAAGTTTTGATTTTATGGTATTTTATTTTTAAAATTATTTGTAATATTTATTTTTTAATATTGACTCGAGTGAGAGTAAGTCATGTTTTTATTTTATCGTATTGTATTTTTTAAAAAAATTTAAAAATTAATTTTTAAATATTGGTTCAAACGGTTTTTATTTTATGGTATTTTATTTTTTAAAATTATTTTTAATATTTATTTCGTAATATTGACTTGAGAATGAGTCAAGTTTTTATTACTAAATTACCATTGCCCTTTCCTTTCCCCCTCCCCTCCCTGTTTTTGCGCCACCGTCGGCGGTGGTGCAAGTGATGTCGGCGTAGGGTTGGGGCTAAACAGGCAGGGAGGAGGAGGAAATGGGGCAGTATGGGGAGACAGTGCAGGGTGGGGGCGAAACTAGGGGGGGAGGGGTGGAACAAGGCAGGGGGCGGTGGAAAAACAGGGTAGGGGGAGGGGAAACTCCGGCCCTGGCGGCGAGGTCGGGGGGTGGGCCGCCGAGTAGACACCCGACGGCAGCAAGGCGAGGGCGGGGTAATGGGTGGGGCAGCGGCGGTAGGAGGCGGGCAGGGCCGCGGCGGCTAGCGGGGCGACAATGGCAGGCAGGCTGGCAGGCAGGAAGAGGCAGGAAAGGGTGGGGGCTGAGGTTGGCGGGGAAAGGATTGGGGAGCCGTTGGATTTCAATCCAACAGCTCCCTTTCCATGCGCTGCCAAACGTGGCAACGCATAGTAGACATTTGGTAGGAAATTTAAGTTTAATTACCGAAGAAGGGAAAATTTTATTATAATGACAAAATTACATCTAATCTCAAAAGAAATTTTTAATACATATTATAGCTCTGTTGCCACAGTGGATGGCCAGATCTCAACAACCCCTGTCCAGGGTGGTTCAATTGTGGCAGCCCTTGGCTGGTTTATTTTTTATTTTAAAGGTTTTTTAAATTTATTTTCATTTTTTCATTGAGAGTAACATGAAGACGTCTATATAAGGGGGACAAACCCTTCTGTAGAAAGCAACCAAAAGTGTGTGGCTCTCTTAGTGGAAAAGAGAGGACCAAGATTAGAGGAAGAGGCACGTGAAGTCGCTATGACCAGTTCTTCTTGGTGAAGGACTGAGACTTCATAATCGGGGTTGTTTGTAGGGATTGAGGTACGCCTTTATCGGTTGCACTAGCAGCTTGGTGCGATATTGGTTTCGGGTGCGCAAGTGTGTGCTGCTGCTTCCGAGCATCGCGGTACATTGTGAGATTGCTACGTACTTATGGAAGACTGAGCGTTTTCAGGAGGGAAATGCGCTGCACAGACGTGGCTTGAGGAAGAAAAATTCTACCCTAGATCAACCCCATGACAGTAGGTATTTTTTAAGAACTTGACTTTTTTCCTTTTTTCCTTTTTGGTAAAATTTCTCTCTCTCTCTCTCTCTCTCTCTCTCTCTCTCTTTCTATATATATATATATATATATATATATATATATATATATTCTCCTTGACCACAATATATAAATTATATGTAGGTAGGAACAATATTATATTCTAATTTTTTGTTATTTTGGTAATTGTTTTTTATTTTGCATTTTGTTTATTTTGGTACTTGTTTTTTTATTTTGCAAGGATGTCAGATAATGAGACTGTTAGTAACAAGAATGATACAAAAGTTTCACTGTCCACGTGCCACTCATGGTGCTTATTTATGCCTCTTCACAATTTTTTTAAGAGGCTAACCCTAAATGCTAGGCCGGGTTGGAAAACAAAGGTTGAGAGTACACTATTAGAGTTTTTATTGTCTTATCCAAAATTGAAATTAGATAATGCCCTTCTCAATGATCAACTTGCCCAGTGGGACGAGCATCTAGACGGGATTAGGATATTTGCAAGCTTTTTCTGTTTAGGACAGAGAGTATATGTGTCAATGACAACGGGACGCCCTCAAGGATGAGAGGTTCAAATCTTCAAGGAAGAGAACAAGGCAGGAGGTAGCGATTCTCCCTCAATAAATTCTTATTTCTAGCTGAAAAGAGATTTGGCATGGAGGCCACAAAGTTGTAGAAAGTTTGACAAAAAATCCAAGTGTTGATGTGGGGTATGGTGGAGGAGTTTGCAAAAGTACAGATTTTTTATATTCTTCGGTCTCTTCCCTGCCACCAACCAATACATGCATGTCAAATGGGCAAGATATGCTGATAATGGTTGCAAAAATCAGCTGATTTCGAGTAGAATCAGCCCATTTAAAATGGATTGGAAGCAATCCACTTCAAAAATGTACGCAAATCGGTTATGATAAAAATCTGTTCATGAATCAGACAATTTGAGCCGCTTCGAGAGGGAGGCAGGGAACGAGGTGGAGGAAAGATGGGTGGCGAGGGCGAGTGGCAAAGGCGGCGGCGACGAGGGCGATGAGGGGGAGGGGGGTTTCTGGGGGCAAGGGCGTGACGAATTGGGCGGGGGTGACAGCGGCAACGATCGGGGAGAGAGAATTGGAGGGAAAGAATGGTATGTGGCATTGTCATAATTAAGATTTGACTCGAGTCCGACTCGAATAAAAAATAATAACTAACACCAAATAATTTTAAAAATCCAAAAAATATGAAAAATACTATAAAATATAATACACACGATAATATTAAAATAATATATTCTATAATAATAACCTACTAATTTTCACGGATTAAAATAAATTATTTCTTGTCTGATTTTGATGAATCAATCTAATTCAATGACTCTCTTCCAATTTGATTCTGATATTTGCTACTATGATGCTGATAGTTATATGTAACTTTCTTAATATAATAAGTCAAAAGTCATTAACAACCACAAGAGAGGCGACTGAAGAAGGTTCTAACCGGTAAGTTCTATTTAAAATTCATTGTTTTTGTTAGTTTATGTTATTTTTCAATTCACTCGTTCGTCACATCATGTAGTTAGGCATGAGCTTATGGGAAGCTAAAAATGTTTTTACCACGTTACTTGCAACCCCTTGATTGTTTTCATATTCCAATGCAGTATCAAAGAGGTTTAGACGCACATAGATGTGCTCAAGCGTAACGAGTTTCATGATCGTGTCCTATATGTTTCTTCATTTAAGATGCAAAATGATAACATAAGTTTCATCAATATAAATTGGCTGAATTTGATTAATTTGAGCATGAATTTGCCATAGTTATTAATCAATGTTGACAATGATCGACCTGATATACAATTTGCATATGCAATTTCTGAAATGGACTATAGAAGGGGTACACACAATTCAAAAAGTTTTTTACAGTTTTGGGTTGGTTCTATTATTACATGTAACATCCCCGTTCAATTAGTACAAATTGATAGGCTTAATCTTTTCTTTGAAAATGATTAATTAAATTAAAAATTATAAACATCATCTCTACTATTATATTAGATCATGCCCTAAAAGATATTAGATATGAAAGTAATTAATGAGATATCATTTAACATTTTGTATGTTTTAATTTTCACATGTAAAACTCGCAAAGATACTTATATATCAACATCGAAATAAAATAATAATAATAATAATTTGAGTTTTTCATTACAACAAAAACCATTTGAGTGGTGAAGTTTGTAGAAAATCTCTACGTGTAAAATATTGTAATGATTTAGTCTTAACAACACTTACAAGGGTGACTTCATGCAGATGGAGATGGCGACGATTTCGGATTCGTCAATGTGTGAAGATGGATGATTGTATAGGAAAAGGTAGAAGATGAAATGCATCAGGGAAATGGAAATTTGGAAGGAATGTTTGTATTGTCGACAAAAAGAATTATTAGCCTAGAGTTGGAATGATAACAAGTGGATTTTGCATTAATTATAACCCATTCTCTAGAGATCCCATCAACCTTTCCCCTCTCAATCATTATATATACAAAAGGAGTCAGGCCTTTTCATTTATATTCGGTATATGAGGCAAAATTAAATCATAAATGAATAAAATTTATCCAAACTATGCCATCGGTCAGATCCAACTAATCAACAATAACATGACCAAGTCGACACTGGACGCTATGCTATAGACTACACAAAGATAGCTAGAGATGATCAAAAGTAATGTAGACATTGTTGAGAAAAATCCTCAAAGTTGGAGATCAACAAGGGCAAACATAAGATATGGGAAAATAATGCCTAAGAAATAAGATAAAACCAAAATAAAAGAACAAAGATTTAACGTGAAAAATCCTCCTTTCATCGAGAATCAAAAATCACAGGATAACAACAAACAATTCACTACTTCCACAAAAGATTATAGCCATCAAACAAATAGAGATTCCTTTGGTATAAAAAACAGTCACTTTTATTTCGTATCATGAGATTCCTTTGGTATTCCGAGTGTGATAATGAGCTACATATCATTAATATTCATAATTACAAATATTAACAATTTCCCACATGGACTCCGATTGGAACACACCAGTTCTGATTCTTCCTCCACTTATTCGTTGCATAAGTCTTTCACCTACATATTAGTGCATGTTAACCAAAATTGAGCACAAACTCGACTTTTGTCCCTGCACTGGTTTGGTCAACATATCCATCAAATTCTTTTTGCCGTCAATCTTCTCTAACTTCAACTTAACTTATTCTAACAAAGATCTAATAAAATGATACCTTAACTGAATATGCTTGGTCCTAGAATGAAATGTTGAGTTCTTGGCTAAATGGATTACACTTTATCACTGAACAACCTACAATCAACCACATTAAAACCTATCTCATTCATTAAAGTTTTAATCCAAATATAGTCCTTATTAGCTTCCGTAGCAACCACATATTCAGCTTCAGTTGAAAATAGAGCAACTATCTTTTGCAATATGGAAACCCAACTCACCATGGTTCCACCAACTATAAAGATGTATCTTGATATACTCTTGTTATTGTCTCTATTTTCAGCATGGTCTGAGTCCACATAACCTTGTACATCAATATTATCACCCCCAAAACACAAACAGAAATTAGAAGTTCCTTTCAATTACCTGAAAATCCATTTCATTGCCTTCTAGTGTTCTTTTCCTTGGTTGTTCATTAATCTGCTCACTACTCCCACTATATGTGCAATATCTGGTCTTGTACTCACCATAGCATACATAAGACTTCAAATAGTTAAAGCATAAAACACTGTTTTCATGTGAGTTTTATCCTCATCACTCTTAGCACCTTGCTCATTGACTATTGGAATTTACTACCCAAAGTAGTAGTCACAGCTTAGATTCATTCATGTTGAATCTCTCAAGCACTTTCTTTACATACCCTTCTTGAGATAACCGCAACTTCTTACTCTTCTTATTTCAGGTAATTTGAATCCCAAAAAGTTAGTTTGCTTCACCCAAGTAACCTCATCTTCAGATTAAAGATTTCCTCCATACAAGTTCCTTCAACAAGCATGTCATCTATATACAAAGTTAAAATAATATAATTACCATCATTAAATTTTTGTAGATATACACAATGATCTGAATTACTACCAGCAAATCTATTTTTTAGTATAAACTTATTAAATTGTAAATACCACTGTCTTGGTACTTATTTGAGTCCATATAGACTCCTCTTCAATTTGCACATTATATATTTTTTCACCTTTGACTTCAAATCCTTTTAGTTGTTCCATATATATCTCCTCCTTCAAATCACCATGAAGGAAAGCTGTATTTACATCAAGCTGTTCTAAATACAACCCCTTTACAACCACAAAACTCAAAATAATTCTAATAGAAGTCATTTTTACAATAGCTGCAAATATAACATAAAAATCAATTCCTTCTCTTTGACCAAAACATTTCATCACAAGTTTTGTTTTATACCTTTGTACACCATTGGTTTCATATTTAACCCGATAGATCCACTTGTTTTATGAAGCCTTCTTCTTTTGTGGCAACTTCACCAACTCCCATGTATGGTTCTTCTCCAATAATAACATCTTGTCCTTCATGGCCAACTACCACTTAAGATGAGCTTTGTCACTCATGGCTTCATCATAGGACGCTGGTTCTCCTGCGTCAATATACAAAACATGTTATGCAATTAAATTCAATTTCCGAGTAGACTTTCTAACCATTGCGCTCCTCCTTGGTTCAGGAGCAACAACTATCTCTTGTGGTGGCTCTGAGTCATCAATTTCAACTTATGCATTAGAATATTTAGAAGGTGATTCATCATCATTTGGTTGATTAGCATTTGACTAACCTTCTTGTTCGGTCTTCGTAGAAAATTATTGTTCCAGATCACTTGGAACAAATCATTGATTTTCAGCACTTGGTATCTCTTCATCTGTCTCATCAAGCTCTATACACTCCTTTTCTTTAGACTCCTCACTCTTTTCTTTCTTCTTGTCTTTTTACATGCACTCTTCATTGAATACAATATCCCGACTTCAAAACATCTTATTGTCCTCGAAATCCCACATCTGATAACTATACTTGTCACCCCCATATCTAAGAAATACACATTTAAGGGATTTTGAATCAAGCTTCTTTCTTGATTCCTTATCAACATGTGCATATGCAATACAACCAAAGACCTTAAGAAAAGAATAGCCAACTTTCTTACCAGCCCATACCTCTTCCGGTATTTTTCTATCTAAGATGCTTGACAGATTTTGGTTGATTAGATAGACATTGTATCCATAGTGGCACCCCAAAGATGCAAAGGGAGTCAAGTATGAACTCTCATGCTTCTCACTCGCTCTAGGACGGTCCTATTTATTTTCTCCGCTACCCCATTCTGTTGTGTCCTTGGCACTGTTTTGATCCTTCTAATTTCCCTTTTTTCCACCATAGGAGTCAAACTCCTTATTGCAATATTCTCCGCCATTATTCGACAAAAGACATTTCAATCTCAAACCTGTTTCATTCTCAACTTGGGCTTTCCATATCTTGAAAATGCTAAAGACTTCTGATTTTTTCTTAATGGTGTAGATTCATGTTTTCTTACTAAAATCATAAATGAAGGTAACAAAATAAAAATTACCTCCAAAAGATTTACCATGGGCTGGCCTCTAAACATCCTTATGAACCAAGTCCAACCTTTTGGATTTCATCTCTCACCCATCCTTTGTGAAGCTGGCCCGTTTTTGTTTACCTAAAGCGTAATCTTCACAAAAACCAAAGTTATGATCAATTATACTTGTCAAAACCTTCTTGGAATGTAAGATCCTCATCTCACTCTCGCTCAAGTGACCAAGCCTTCTATGCCATAAAATTGTTATATCATTCTTCTCAGCAGGCAAAGAAACAAATGGCTCTACCTTGGTTGACAATGGGTAAAGTGTGCTTACCGCCTTCCCCTTGATCACCTTCAATCCTCCCTTGCTGATCTTCCACTGATTATTTTCAAATGTGATCCTATACCTGTAACACCCTAAATCTGGTTCATGCTCGTGAACCAAACCGGCATGTTATAGGCCCCAGTTAGGTCGATTAACCCGAACCTAACTCATACGGATTTAATCTCGGCGTCTTAAGATAAAGATACAACTCGCAATGCATGGATGAATGCACAAACCCTAACATGGTACTACATGAATGATACGCAATTCAAAGTACACACCAATACAATTATGATCAAACTCAATAAAAATTATAAAATAAAACGGACATAGACTCCTTTAAAAGTGAAATTAGGGTCCACCCTGTCAAAACAACATATACTTAGTACTACAATATTCTCTCCTCATGTCTAACTGACAAATAGTCTGATATCATTGTAAAATCCATAGAAATGACCTGTCAACTTAATAAGGCCAATTCCACATACTTCTGATCAAGTCCTGAATACACTATTATCTAAACAACTTATAAAGAAAAATCTGCACGTAAAGAAAATAGACAGAAACATACCTGCCAGCTGGACTTGGAGCAATCTTTGAACACACATCACCTATAAAAGTATCTTACATCTTAATCAACCGAGAGTGGCTCTGATACCAATTCTATAACACCCCAAATCCGGTCCACGCTCGTGAACCAAACTGGCATGTTACAGGCCCCGGTTAGGTCGGCTAACCCGAACCCAACTCATGCAGATCTAATCTTGGTGTCTTAAGATGAAGATACGACTCGTCATGCATGGATAAATGCTCAAAATCCTAACATGATACTACATGGATGACATGCAAGATAATTTATACAACAATACGATTACGATCAAAATTAATAAAAATTCTAAAATACAATGGACAGAAGTCTCCCCTAAAAGTGCAATTAGGGTCCACCCTGTCAAAATAACATATATAAACATATATGCAAATATATATCTATATATCACGCAACTTCATTCACACAATCTGATATACTGTAAACTCATTCGAGAACTGGGGTCTCAACCCACAATGCTTCCGGTGCGCACTCTATTCATGTTTCACATTCTATCATGTCTTAACATTTAATCATGTCACGTCATCATGTCTCAAGCATTAATCACACCATTCACTATATAATAACATCATAAACACAATATAATCACTCAATCGACTGACATGTGTGCAAGCAACAACAATGCTCCTCCATCCAAACTGGCTCCTCCAACTCGTGATTATTACCTACATATAGTATAAAAACACGTCAATAACAAGTGTTACTGGTTTGGAAAATAAAATAACTATAACAAGCTGGCTATGAGAGCAAACTCTCATATGAAAGAAAACATCATATACTCCACGTGAACACTCTGAAGGGCACTATTGAGGAGCCACTGGGCTGCAGACCCGGTAGCATCCCGAATTTACTGATCTGCTACTGCTGATGCCACTCTCGGCATTTTCTAACGTCATTTTCTGGTCTCAAATCCTAAGCCATCTCCTTACCTCCATATTTCTCCTGGCCTTGAGCATGAAGGTCGAGTACTCTCAGGCAGTCGCCTTTAGTACCCTTTGAACCACAAGTTCGGACATGCACTGTACTAAACAGTACCCATAAACCTCCATGTTCTCCGGGTGTGAGGAGCTCAAACGCGAAGTTGTCAGGATCCCTCGGGAATGGAACAGTCCACTGGCACTAATCCAGAGCCCGCTTTGACTGTCACGGCATCTGCTCATGGTACATGCAATCGGTTTCTCCATCTCTCGTTTCACTGAAAATGCAAAATCTACATATATATAGGGCTGGGTAGGGATTTATATAATAGGCCCGAAGGCAACTTGTGGTGGATCTTGTTTTCGAAATCATCCTCAAGGGATCTCATCCTCGAGGGGTTATTAATCCGGAAATTTGTTCGGCTAGATGGCCCGAGTTAAGTGGGATCCAATAGAACGCCACTTAACCCGTCCTACAAATAATAAAATAAACATACAATAGAAGAGAATGTAAAACAAAGACGAGTCCTAAACGGACCTGGTAGAAGCTCCAAGCGTGTCATCGCGCCTAGGCAGCGAGCTCCTACTCCGTACCTATACATCAAAACTAAATACTAACGCCCGCTAACTAAATGATTCATCAAACTCGTCATAAAATCAACACACAACATAATAATCATCTATCACAATCAACAATAAATAATCATAAATGTAAATAATCCTAACTCATCCTATTCATACCAATTTTATTATGTTTTTCTAACTTATGTCGTGATCCATCATCATGCTCCGACTCGATCTACCTCATTAGATCACTTAACCTTCATCCTCATTTCATTCATAGTCATACATTTATCCTGGCAACTAACTAATTCTACCATGTTATGCTAACAATCATCATCAATTTTAAATAATCAAATCTAAGGTAATTATACCTCACGTTGTCGGCAATCGGCGACGGCTAGGGTTCTGTCGTGCGTCTTAGAGCTCTAATTCGGCGTTCATCGGCATCCGACGTTCGATCGGGATCGACTGAATGAGTTCCGCGGAAGATCCGGAGAATTCCTGTGAATCCGATTTTCTGATAGGTTCTAGTGGTTTTCCAGCGGCTTCAATGGTTTTCCGGCACCTTTCCGGTGGTTTTCCGGTGGCAATTGCCGGCGGCGTCTACTAGGTGGATAGGAGTCATATTGGGTACCATTGGAACCTGCTCGGCGAGCCCGACGTGTCTACGGAATCGACATGGACGACGGAGGCGATGGCTCGCCGGAAAATGGCAAAAATAAGGCCGGTGGCAATGGGTAGATAGATCCGGCCGACTGCAGCGATGGCCTCCACTCTAGTCAGGGAAGGTCGCCGGGTGGTCAAGGGTGCTGAGGCTACAGCTGGATCCTGGCAGTGACGATCACCGGCGGTGCAATCGGCGATGGAAGCGGGGCGAAAGGAGCAGCTTCCTCACATCGCGGCGGCTAGATCGTGGCCGGGCTTGGTCGGGGAGGAACGGCGACACTATGGCGGGGCTAGGCGGTGACGCCCGGTGGCAAGGCGACAACGGCGCCAGCGGTGGCAACACCAAACAGTGGGGCGGCTAGGGTTTGGAAGGGGAAAGTGTCGGGGGGAGGAGAAGAAATGGTTGGGTGGCAAACTTGTAAATATTACTTGACTCGACTCTATCTAGAGTCAAGACTAATAATTAAGTCATAGAAAATCTTTAAAAGAATCCAGAAAAATTGGGAAAAATCCTAGAAAATAAAAAAATCACCAAAACATCGTAATGATATGCTCTAGGACTATCAACCAAACCAAACTACCAGTAACGCGTTCTAATGCGGTAAACAGCCTAAAACTAAATCTATGATTCACTATATATATAAATAAATAAAAAGAAAAGTAACTGGCATACTCTTATATATCTAATAACTCATTCTGTTCTGCTGTGTTCATGGCGTTATCATCATATACTTGGGTACGCATGACCCTCATAGCTCATACACGCGACTAGCGTCGCCTCAGTACACGTATTCTGAAACTGACTCGACTAAAAAATAAGGGCCGAACTGACCGGTTCTGAAATATAAGATTCTTCTTCAATTCAGGTCCATACCTAATCTCCTTGAGAATAAGTTTATCTTCATCATGCATTCTCAAATGAATTACTCCCTTGCCTTCAATTTGCACTTATGACCATTGCAAATTGTTACATATTCAAACTCACTCTTGACAAAATTAAAACCATTCTTTGTGAGAAGTACAATAAAACCCAAATCAATGTACCATGTATCTATTTTATAATCATCATGAATAGATAAACAAAGTTTCTCTTCATGACCATCTACAACATTAGCTACAGTCTTAACTCGCTCGGGACAATCCTTCTTTACATGTCTTTTCTTGTCACAAATCCAACAACTAAGCTTACCCTTAAATTTACTTTAGATTTAAAGCGCCCTTAGTTCTTAGGACTTCTACTTTAACCTCTTCCTCTTTCTTTGCTCTTGCCTTTGTCCACCGACAAAGTTGTGCCCGAGATAGATAGTGTGCTATTTACCATGCTCCTCTTCATCATCTCTTGATTCAAGATTGAATTTAGCACTTCATCAAATTTAGTTATTTTTTTGATGCATTACGTATAGATGTAATTAATGTATCCCAACTTTCTGGCAAAGAACACATGAACATTAAAGATTTAATATCTTCATTAAAGGTCATCTCCACAACTTCAAGTTATGCCCAAATTTGATTGCAATCATTCAAATGATTTATAATAGATTTACCTTAGGGCATCCTTAAATATACAAGCTTCTTCAACAAAAATATCTTTTTAGAGGCTGATAACTTCTCATAAACACTAGCTAATGCCTCCATCAACCCTTTGATGGTTGTCTGTTCGGAAACATTAAATACCACTGACTGTGTTAAACACAATCGAACGATAGTTAAGGCTCGCCGATCTAACAAGGCCCACTCCTTAACTGACATCGTTTCTGGCTTAGTACCTATAAGCAGTTGATGTAGTAGCTTCCTGTATAGATGATCCTCAATATGCATCCTCCACCATTGATAATTTGTTCCATCAAATTTCTCAATCTGCCCAGTATTGGAAGTGTCTACCATGACTCACACGCAAATCAAAATCCGATTGAATGAGACCAATATTCCCACAGGCAGTGCCAATTGTTGAGAAAAATCCCTAAAGTTGGAGATCAACAATAGCGAACACAAGATATAGGAAAATAATGCCTAAAAAATAAGATAAAACAAAAATAATAGAACAGAGATTTAACACTAAAAAACCCTTCTTTTATCGAGACTCAAAAACTATAGGACAATAACAAATAAATCATTACTTCAACTAAAGATTATAACTATTAAACAAATAGAAATGTACAAGAAGATTACTCACCAAACCTATATAATTGAGATTATAAGATTTCTCTATCTTAATACTCTATATAAGATTAAACTAGCGAATAATATTTTTCCCTCTTCTTACCTCTATATTCATTTTCTTTTCTTTTTTTCTCGTTTAGAATGAGGCAAATGGGTCCATATATAAAAGATGTTTTGAGGGCCCTTCGTCTTCAATGGTACAATAAACAGTAACTTTTGTTTGGTATCCCAAGATTTTTTGGTATTCTAAGTGTGAATATGAGTTACATATCATAAATATTCGTAATTACAAATATTAACAGACATGTCACCAAATAATTGCATGGCATGTATGTGTTTATGCATGTTTTACACCATCTTCATTCAACTCCCATGCATGCTCGTCTCCTCCACCACACTCTGGCGAGAGCGACTCTTGCTGCTTGCTCCACCATCACACCACTTGCTCATCTCTATGCTGATAATTTTCACCATGAGGCAGCAGCGGTTTCTCCTCCAACTCAAGTTTACGCCGTCAAACTGGGCTGGTGTTAATGGTGCACAAACTAGAGGTCAATGCAGGTGAGATGGAATTGATGACCGCAGCCAGCGAGCATCCAATAGAGCTATCATTCGTCAAACTCAGTGAGGTAGACGGGGTGCTCCAGGATGCTTGGGTCGGCCGGAATTGTTAGGCCCTTTAGGCCCCCACCCAAGCTCCGAAACCACTGTTGGACCCTTCGAGCCTCCAAAAGGGACTTTAAATAACCAAAGGAAACTCACAATAGGTGTCACGGGCTTCTCTTATCCAAAAGCTAGGTCAAGGAATAAGGCTTTCCCATTAGCCTATATACAAGTCTCCAACAACCTCTACGACCGATGTGGGACAAACCCAACAATTCCCTTCACACATCGGGCATGGTCCGAAACCAACATCGTCTGACACACTCCCTTTAAATCAGACGGCACCCACCTAGCAAACTCCTCTTCAAATCATCAGGTGGAACCCACGAAGGAAATAATAACAATCGGCGTAGGTAAACTCGGCTCAAACTTGGCTCTGATACCACTTGTTGGGCCCTTTGAGCCCTCACCCAAGCTCCGAAACCACTGTTAGACCCTTCGGGACCCCAAAAAGACTTTAAACAACGAAAGAAAACTCGCAATAGGTATCACGGGTCTCTCTTAATCCAAAACCTAACTCAAGGAATAAGGCTTTCCCATTAGCCTATATACAATCACCAACAACCTCTATGACCAATGTGGGACAAACCCAATAGGAATCACCACCACCCTCCCTACCGTGAAGATAAAAATCGGAAAAGAGGAGAGGATGGCCGGGTCGAGGCCCATGCTGGCCTTATCAGACGGAGGCAACACGGAGCTCATCCCTGACCTGGCAATGCAGGATGCATTGCGGCGACAGGACCGGGGGGTGATTTGGAGGAGATGGAGGGCATAGCGGACAATGTAGATAGTGAAGAAGCGGAGGAGGAAGAAGGAAAGGAGGATGAAGCCAAGGAGGAGGAGGAGGGAGTGGCACGGGTAGGAGTCTGACGAGGGGTTGTAGTGGGTGTCGCCAGACATGGCTGGGAGGAGCATGGGGTTGTTTGTGTGAATGCATAGGAAGGAGCTGCGCTGAAAGTGAATGCATGGGGTTGTTTGTGTCTCTACAACATGCTTTGATTTGCTTTCTGTGTCCATTAACATGAACTGCTTGGTTAGGTGCGGGAGTTGAGGGGTGAGTGCGTATAATTTGGGGCTAAGAAATGGACTGTGCCTCACTTTGGTGGTTCATATTTGCGGTGTTATAAGCCTTCGTTTGACCGAGCCTTGTGCGGGTGTATCACTTGCATCAGCCATACGCCACTTGTATTTGGGGAAAAAATGTTATTTTAAGATATATTCTAATTTATTAATTTTACTTTGTTTCTATTTAATTAGTTAAATGTATTACTTTTAATCATGAGTCGATTTTTTATCGCCTTCTTATAAATAATAAGAGTTGATAAGTTCCTTAAGTTGAATTTAATGGCAAAATATAAATGGGGAAATAAAAAATACAAGGAGCACAAATATAGGGTGTCAAGTGGGCCGGGCCGGCACCCTGGCCAGGCCCGGCTTGGAATAGTAGCCCATCGGCCGGGCAGGTCCAGACCAAATCTGGGCTTGGTTGGCCTAGCCCAACCCAACTGGTACGAAAGAATAACTGGGCTTAAAGGCCGACAACTCATTTTTAGTTGGTAGGTGTTGGGACGTTATAAAATTGAGCTGGGCATTGAGCGAGCGAGCCGAGCTCAACATGTATTCGAACTCGGCTCGAATAGTTCGAAACTCGTTCGAACTCGACTCGAGATTGAACGAGTTTTGGACATACATGCTCGAGTTTGACTCGAATATCTTTTATGTGTTCGAGCTCGACTCGAGCTCGATTTAAAGTCAAAAGTACCTTACTTAAAAAAGAAATGAGGCCAATGTAGTTTGAACCCACAACCTTGAAATCATCAAGGTGAATACTTACCATCTCAACTATCTTACGTTTCTTTGTTATTATATTTCATATATATATATATATATATATATAATATATATAATATAAAACTATATTATTATATTATTTTATCGAGTCGAGTTCGAGTTACAACCGAGTCGAGTCGAGTCGAACACGACCTTGTTCAAGCTCGGCTCGTAAGATTCGAGTTCGAGTCGAGCATTTAATTGTCGAGTTTCGAATCGAGTCAAGCCGAGCCGAACGTTAAATGCTCACGAGCTGGCTCGCTCAATTAGTAACCCTAGGCAGGGCCATCGTGCCGAGCTGACTCCCTCGGAGCCACGGGTCTGAGCCAAGCCTGACCCGGTAAAATAACAGACCCTGGATGAGACGGGCCTTGCTAGCCCGGCTCGATCAAAAAGTCCAATAACATACCCACTTCTCCAAGCCAAATCGAAGCTCATCTACAAATCATAAGAGAATTATAAGTCCTTTATCTGTAGAATCATAAAATACCTCTATTAATTCTCTGTTCAATGTAATTACTAAAGAATAAACTCAGAAAGGAAGATATAACTACTAAAGAAAATGTCATGTACTTTAGGCTTAGACCCCTTACACAATTCATTGTCCACTTAAATTCTTTTCCCAACATTCATTGTCTTAATTATATATATGCTGTAAAAATGGGAACAACTTTTCATAACCATCCATCTATGTGGTCAAGGGTTCACATTCATAATTTGTATGTTGCAGCAGTGGTCCAAGCTGCACCAGCTTAGGCACAACAATGTTGTCCCTAATAGCACATCCCAAAGGATTCTCCCAATGTAGCAGTGATCCCACAAAGTTTGCCCTTATGGTCAATGGGAACACTCTCCCCCACCTCTCCCTCTCGTACTCTTGCAATGCCTTTGCCAAATTGCCGCCGCGGCTGCCGCCATCTGTCACCGCCAGGGCAAGCTTCTTGGCGAGCATCACGGCATCTTCGAGAGCACAACACGCGCCCTGGCCTAGGTTGGGGGTCATAGGATGCCATGCGTCGCCGGCCAGCACCGTGCCGCCGTCTGCCACCCCCGGGCTGAGCAGGGGCCATAGCCACCGGTCTTCTAGTGGGGTTCTGCTCACTGTCTCGTTTGGGGTCTCATCTATGGCGTCAAGTATGTCTGATTGCCAATCTTTCACAAGCTCCCTTGCATACTTCTTTAGAAGTGACGGGTCTATCACTTTTGGGCCTGTTTCAATTGATTCAATGAAGCATTTTCAA
This sequence comes from Piper betle, assembly GCA_033002965.1. NCBI lineage: Eukaryota > Viridiplantae > Streptophyta > Magnoliopsida > Piperales > Piperaceae > Piper > Piper betle. The sequence continues at coordinate 113,118 of JAURVB010013962.1, read as the reverse complement.
CCTCACAACCATAAATAATGTACACATGCCCATGGAGTTACTTTCAAAAATACTAACGCAGACACATAAACCTCATCAAAATAAAAAATGAACCCATGTTCAATCTGATTCGAAACGTTAATATTGTATGGCTTATGGCCAAGAGACTCTAATTTTTTAAATTGACCTTTATTGAATAATAAACTGGATTATAACGGTATAACGATTTATATATTTTAAAAATAGACTTTAATTTTAAAGATAAAATTTATTTGAATTAGAAAAATAGATTATAATTATTTAATATATTATTATTATTAATCCTTTTTATAAAGATTTATTATTATTATTATTATTTGATTAATAAAATCTCCAACTTTTTAAAGTGGGACTTTTAATTTATATTTTATTAATAAAAATAAATTTCATTTACTGTATATTTGCATTCAATCCGAATTCATCAATCACGTATCTTATTCATATCCAATCTGATCTCATTAAATCTGAATTTGTCAATTCCATATATTAGATCAGATTCAAAACGTGCTACTTTCTTATGCATTAATATAAATTTTATATAAAATATAAAAGAGAAAATATTATTATTCTTAATATTTGAAATTATATCGATTCTTATTAATAAAAAAATTAAATGCCCACCTTAAATTAAAAATATGAAAATTACTTGATCAATTACAACAAAAATAAAATAAATTTATAATTAGCGTATATCTTTAAATTAGAATATATCTTTAAGCTATTACGTGATTATCATTTAATATGAGATAAAAATAAGAATTTATCTACACAAATAGAATTTATCTCTAAAATATATATAATTATTATTTATCTCATTAGTTAATAAAATAAAAAATTAAAATTTCTTTTTAAAATTAAAATCTATCTATAATATATCACGCGCATCACGTGACTTCATGCTTAGTTTTAATAAAAAATCACCCAGGGGACTGGATGGATCACCCCACATAGGTAATATTCTGACCCGTCATCCATATTTGAACTATTTTGGAATTTAGATATAAAAGGGTTAGATACAAATCAGATTTCCGTCCAAAACAATCACTTACACACAGACCTGGGGTTTGGCTGTTGTAGCATATAAACCAGTAAACTTTCTCAGTAGTGATTGGAACAAGGCCGGCCCTCATGCCCCTTCCGTAGGTGTACGTCACTTTGGGCTCAAAAGGTTGCCCCCCGGATAGAATGCCAGACCACGGTAAGCACATTGCCCTACATAATTTGGCTCCCGGAACCCCATCCACTTTGCAATTGGTGATCTGATTCCATCGCAGCCCACCACTATCTGCTCACAACCATGGTCTTAGATGAGTTAAATTAGATAAAAACCTGCTTTACCTCAGATCGTAAATTTTGAACCGGAAAAGTTGGTTTGAACCTTTGAAACCACTTGGGTTCCATCTTCAAATTCCAACTGGGTGTCGCCTTTGGAGGTTCTCTTGATGGTTTCCAGTCTTGATGAGAAACGAATTGAACCTGCCGGCAACTGGGCAGCCAGAGCTTCAAGGAGCAGTCTCCTCTCCACAGCTCTAACTTCTTGCCTGGGAGATTGCATCGTAAAAATTACATATATCCCTCCAAGAAACAGGGTGAAACAAGCTAGTTGAAAATGTGTACATGTCAACTATCTGTTATAAGTTGTACCCTACCCTGGTGCCTCTTCTTTGAAGGTGAAAGACCGGAGCTCTCTGCCATCCATGGATTTGATCACCATCCTGCAACAAATCTGGGTGCACCCAAGAATAAAAAAAGAAACAAGAGAGGACCCAGTTCTTGCTATGACAATTATAGCAGAGCAAATGCTCTGATTTGAAAGTTGGTGATTGATTGAGTTAAACAGCTCACCCTTGAATCTCAAGAAACTGTGGTCTAAGCTGCTGCCCAACGCCCATGGCATCAAGAGCTCGCCATCCGTTCTTGAAAAGAGTCAAGGAGGTGCCACCGGTGCGAAGGGATTCGGCCTGCTCCAACACCAGAGAGCCTAGGCCAAGCCTGTGGAGAGAAAGAGCGGTGGCAAGGCCGGCGATGCCGGCGCCAACGACGACGATCTTCTCCTTGAGTACGCTGCTACATGTGGGGGAGACGAGTAGTATGGTTCTCTTCGGGTAGCTGGGAAGTGGTGAGGGTCTTGTGGCTCGTCGGAAGTAGCTGGGTCTGGTGGAGTGGAGTGAAGAGGAGGAAGGAGAGAGCTGTGACTGGAGGAGAGGAGCAGCCATGGAATTCTTGATTGACAGCTTGAGGGCTGTTGTAACGGAGAAATATTTGGGAGTTTGAAGGGATCAGGTGCGGGAGTTGAGTGGTGCAGTTTCTGCTACGTCAAGCACCCTCTGGCCTACATCGAGCTTCCCCCTCCATGGAACATTTTTTAGTGACGTTTTATAAATAATAAAAATATATAAACGAGAAAGGAGTTTTTTATTTACCATAAAAGTGGGGTAGAAAAGTCACCCTTAATTACCTGTGTAAAACTTATTACTCGAGTTAGGGTTTTATAGTTATTAGCCTATCAATTCAACCGTGATTCGAGTCGGTCTAGTTTTTAGAATACATACGCGGGGCTGAGGCCGATCGTGTGCACGTGCTATGAGGGTTTATATATTCCCAAATATTCGATGGTAGCGTGAGATACGCATCAGCGATAGTTATCAGTAGATATGAGAGTATACAGTTGATGGTTTTATTTTTTATTTTGTGACCGTATAATTAGTTTAGGGTGAATAATGCATTAGGACACTTTGGATCGTATTTGGGGTGGTTTATTAGATATAGAGCATGTCATTTGGTTGTTGTGGTGTTTGTTTTATTTTATGGGATTTTCCCCAAATTTTATAGATTTTTCTATGATTTATTCTGAGTTAGTTATTATTCTTGACCCTAGCCGATATCGAGTCAAGTTCTATTTACAAGTTTGCCACTCCCATACTTCTCATCTCCCTCCACCAAAACCCTGACACTTCTCCTCATTTACCCCAAACCCCCGACACTTCTCCTCATTTACCCCAAACCCTAGCCGCCACCTTGGTTGTCGCCATCGCCGCCTTGGTTGTTGCTGTAAAACTCGTGACTCGAGTCAGGGTTTTACGTTACCGAACCGGTCGGTTCGACCGTTGGTTCGAGTCGAGTTAGTTTCATGAACAGCGTACTGAGTCGAGGCCAGCCGTGAATTATGAGCGATGAGAGTCAGGTGTACCTGAATATGTGATGATAACGTCAAGAGGATGGTGAAAAATGAGTTATCAGAATATATGAAAGTATGCAGGCCGCCCTGACCGAACTCGACGCAGCCGTCGGCGGTCATCGCTGCCGCGGCCGCCCTTGCCATCACCACCATTGGGACGAGCTCGCCGAGCCGGTGCTAACCCTTACCCCCGATTGCCCTGCCGAAACAGTCGCCGGAAAACCGCTGGGACAGTCACCGAAAACCGCTGGAAGTCGCCGGAAAACTGGATTCACCCAAATTCGTCGGAAATCACCTTATCTTCCGCGGAATCCCTCCAATTGAACCCTATTGAACTTCGGACGCCATAGGGTGCCGAATTCGAGCCACGAACCCTACGAGGTATAATTTATTTTAACTTAATTATTTAAAAGTATTGATTATTAGAATTACATGTTAGGATTGGTGTATTGTGTGTTATGATTATATGTATAAATGTAGAATTGATTAAAGATAAAATGTGAAATTTGTTTGATTGAGTGGTGTTAAAAATGGAGGCTAAGAAACTAATTAGGGTAACTAGGTAATGATAATGATCTAATGCAAACTAGCCTAAGTAGACTTGCTAGAATTGATATAGGTTGATGTGTCTTGATTGATGTGTGATGGATGTATGTGTGATATAAGATGTATGACTGCATCATGAGCGGGCGTTAGTATTTAGTTTCGATGTGTAGGTACGGAGTAGGAGCTCGCCGCCTAGGCACGAGGACACGCTTGGAGTTTCTACCAGGTCCGTTTAGGACTCGTTCTCTGCTTTTACGCTACTCTATTGTGTATTTGATTTATCATGTGCAGGACGAGTTAAGTGGTGTTTTATCAGATCCCACTTAACTCGGGCCATTTAGCCAACAATTTTTTGGATTAATAACCCTCAAGGATGAGATCCCTCGAGTTTGTTTTCGAACTTCAGATCCAGCTCATGATGCCTTCTGGCCTATTGTATAAATCCCAACCTAGACCTATATATATGTATAGTTTTCGCGTTTTCACTGAGAGATTGAATAAGGGAAATCTAACTACCGTGCTACGCGAGCAGGCACGTGTGAGTCGATAGTGGGCTCTGGAATGGTGTGCGGGCCGTTTCATTCCCGAGGGATCTTGACAACTCCACCTTTGAGTTCCTCAAACCCGGAGAAGTGTGGAGGTTCATGGGTACTGCAATGCAGTGCATGTCTAGACTTGTGGTTTTAAAGGGTACTAAAGGCGACTGCCTGAGAGTGCTCGGCCTTCGTGCTCAAGGCCAGGAGTAATATGGAAGGTGTAGAGGGCGAAAAGGAATGAGATTTGATGCGAAAAGCGATAGAGAAATGGCTAAGGTATGAGAATGAGAAAGAAAGGGGGACGCTGTCGACCCGAGGGCGACGGCTCCCATATGTGCCCTGATGAGAGTTCTTGAGGAAGTATATGGTTTTCATTCAACAGGAGAGTTTGCTCTCCTGTGCCAGATTGATATTAGTTATTTTCCGAGCCGGTAACACTCGTTACTGACGGTTTTTCTATATATATATAGGTGAGGAATATGAGCGATCAAAGCTGTCGGGACTGCGGAGGAGCAGCACGGAACCGCGCACACATGTACCTACCGCATGTAATGTATAATGATGGTGTGTTAATGCTGTGTGAATGATAATTAGAATGTTTTTGTCTTGATAAATTGCTTCTTATGAGACGAGCGGATAATTGTGAATGAGGAGGGAGCCTTGGAGTTCTCAGATCAAACGAAAGAGATAATGACTGAATGTCATAGTAGATTGTTATGTTTTATCGTATTTTAATAAAATATTTATATACCCTTGTTGTGGACAGGTTGGCCCCTATTGCATTTTTAGGGGAGATTTTGTCCCTTTTTCCGTAAATATTAATGAATTTTTATTTAAATTTCTTACTTGTTGAATGGTTTTGTTTTGCTTGCATATCATCACAAGCATGTAGGACTCCGTTAGAACCCAATTGTTCCCATTCATGCATCTCATGGTTGCATCCCCATCTTAAGACGCTGAGGGCAAATCCGGGTCGGCTTAACCGAACTAGTACATTAGTAAACGGTTCAGTAGCCGGTGACATTTTCGGATCGGTTCACGGGTGAGTCGAAACGGGGTGTTACAGTTGCCACCGCCGCCGACGCCACCTCACCGCAGATCGGCACCGCCCAGCACGGCCATGTTGTCACCTTGTCGCCTTGTCCACCCCCAGCCACCGTCTAGCCATCACGATGCCAAAAATTACCCATGATTTCACAGTTGTTCCCGACATGATTTCGTTGCCATTGGCGCCAGACTGTCGCCGTTGTGACGTCAAAGCCCTTCCCCTCAACCTCCCTTACATTTCCCCCTTACCTAGTGCCACCGTCGAGGCTGGCCGTGGGTCCGATCGGAGTGACCGACTGCCTTGACCGAACTCAACGCTGCCGTTGACGGTCATCACCACCGCGGTTGCCCTTGCCGTCACCACCATTGGGTCAAGCTTGCCGAGATGGTGCTAACCCTTACCCCGGATTGGCCTGTCGGAGTAGTTGCCAAAAACCATCGAAACTGCCAAAAAATCGCTGGAACTTGCCAGAAAACCAGACTTGCTAGAAATCACCTGATCTTCCGTCGAATCCCTTAGGTCGAACCCTATCGAATGCCGAATCCCTTAGGTCAAACCCTATCCAACTTTGGACACCACAGGGTGCCGAATTTGAGCTACATACCACACGAGGTGTAATTTATTTTGATTTAATTATTTAAAAGTAATGATTATTAGAACTGCATACTAGGATGTTAGGATTTAATAATTGACGTGTTAGATATTTTCATGTTAATAAAAATATGAATGTGTGTGATTGTGTGATATTAATGAATGCTAAGGAATTAATTAGGCAGACTAAATAATTGATGTAATCTAATATTACGTAGAGCAGGTAAACTCATATTGACTATTATTGATGTAGGTTGATTGATGCGTGAGTAATGTGAGTGTCATATAGGATATGTATGCATCATGAGCAGGTGTTAGTCTTTAGTTTTGATGTGTAAAAATAGAATAGGAGCTTGCCGCCTAAGCACGTGGACACACTTGAAGGTTCTACCAGGTCCGTTAGGACACGCTTCTCAGGTTTTATTGCTCCACTCTATTGGTGATTTGATTTATAGATTGTCGGACATGTGAGGTGTATGATTTATAGTACCCCACCCAACACAGGTCATTTAGTCGATTATTTTTTGAATTAATAACCCTCGAGGATGAGATCTCTCGACTTTGTTTTCGAAAATAAGATTCACCTCAAGTTGCCTTCGGGCCTATTATAATAAATCCTGACCCAACCCTATAAATAGTTTTTATTGTGTTTTTAGTGAGACTAGAAGAGATGAATCGACTCGCATATACCATGAGCGGGTGTCGTGTCAGTCAAAGCAGACTCTGGATTAGTGAGCGGACTATTCCATTCCCGAGGGATCCTGATAACTTCTCGTTTAAGTGCCTTACACCTGGAGGACGTGGAGGTTTACGGGTACTATTAAGTACTGCATGTGTCCGGACTCATGGTTCAAAGAGTATTGTAGGCACATGCCTGAGAGTACTCAACCTACGTGCTCAAGGCCAAGAGTAATATGGAGGTTTGAAGAGGGCTTAGGATAAAGGTTTCTCAAAAGTGGAATTAGAAAAAAAATGCTAAGAGTGGCACAGTACCAGCTAAATCGGGATGCTGTTGAGTCAGCTACTCAATGGCTCCTCTGTAGTTACCCTTATGAGAGCTCTTGAGGAAGATATATGATTGTTTGCTTTCTATGAGAGTTTGCTCCTCTCATGTTTCAGTTTGATATTAGTTATTTACTGACTAGTGACAACCGTTGCTGACATTTTCTTACTATATATGTAGGTGAGGAAGATGAATGGAGTATGCCCTTGACGAAGGACTAGCACTTGTATTGAACATACATACCTGATGTCGCATCCTCTTTTGTGTAAGCTGTGATGTGGGTTGAATGATGTTTGTTGATATAAATATTGTGTACATATGCATGAGTTGTTAAACTTGTATGCCTTGTTGTAAAAATGTATGGGCTCTTTTAGAAATGTTTTGGAAAAGTTCTAGATGTTCAGGAATAATCTTTTATGCTAAGATGAAATTGAACCAATTGTGATGAACATAAATTACAGGTGGGCAAGACATCGATTACAATATGTGTTGATGTTTGAAATCCAATTGTGGTGTAAATTATTATCTTAATATATATACTATATTGTGTCGTGTTTTAACATGCTGTCCCCTTAGTATACTTTTAGGGAGATTCTGTCCATTTTATTCTAGAATTTTGCATAATTTTTGTTTGCTATTTTAATTATTTTCGGTGTGACCATTATCATGGCATTTATGTAGCATCCTGCTAGGGTTTTACATCTCATTCATACATTATTTACAGATTAGCGGCGTACTCCATTTTGAGACGTCGAGAGGGTTATATTGTAATTGTTTAGGTTTTGGGTCAACTAAATTAGTCGATTTACAAGTAGTTCGATCCATTGTAATGGTCCCAGTCCGGGTTGAGAGTAAACCAGATTAGGGTATTACAACCAGAAAGAGGGAAAATATAAAATTGTCTAAAATAAAATTATAAAAGAATAAAATTAATTTTTTAGGTAAGGGTGGCTGGGCGAGTGACTATATCTAGCTGTCCTGCCTCCCTCTTCCTAGGGGTGATCAAATCTGACCACCTTAGGCTTGGGCATCTGGATTAGGCAATTCGCCTTTGAATTAAAAAGTATTTTTTTATTTTTTATTTTTATTTTTATTTTTATTTTATTATAAAAATAAGACAATAGGAAGTTTTGTCACTATAATAAAATATTTCCTTTTCTTGATAATAAACTTGAATTTTCCTACAAACTAATAATTTTAAACTTTTCCTCCCTTTTTTAGTAAAAGGTTAATAAGAAAAATATAAATAAGTTTTTTTGGAAAAATAATAAAATTTTTTATTGTTGCCTCTCTTATGTAGTTATGTTGCATTAATAACTTGATAAGATGCTGTGCCATGGATTACTTATGTTAAATAGATTCTCATTAAACATTAAAATTATAATGATGGGATATTAATGAGACTTGGACTTTAAAGTTAGAGTTTAACTTAAGGAGATAGAATTGTCCTAATGTGGGTATTAACTAAAAAGAACACACAATAGTAAGAAAATGCTCATATGCCATGACCTTTTTTCGTGTAAAAGAAGGGCTCTGCCCAAGGAAAATTTAAATTTGCCATCGAAAATAGCCACCGCACTAGCGGTGATAGTTGCGGCGGGGACAAACCAGCAAATGGACAATATTAATTAATGCAAAATTTAAATAAATATGGGCCTATTTATATTTTTCATTTTCCATACCTCGTGAAAGAGTGAGAGAGAGTTGTGATAGACCTCGAGATTTGAAATGTGAATCTGAAGTCCATCACGTGGCGGAAAAGTGTGTGAGCTGCCAACTAAGCAGCTCATACTAGACAAATTATATATATATATATTACCCGATTTGCCTAATGGGGTATGGGTGTGGGGTCATGAATTATTATTTGCTTTTGTGAGCAGACCTACATATTTATCTATTGGTTCCCACTGAAGAGGCCTCACTTTCATTCGCATCTCTATATCCTGGGCTTTTTACATCCAAAAGAGACATAGAGTAATGAATGGTAATGTATTCCATCGCTTATATCACGATTGTGTTGTAGTTGGCGTGTCTTGTGATCTCAAAGATCGGTTCGCTACAAGGGGTTTGGAGAGGACACTTCGTGAGACAATATTTTATCATGGCATTCCCTATCTAGAACGCCTATATAAATTCGTTATGTGCAAGGTTCTCTGTTAGAAAATTGTTGAAGGCTTCTTACACACGCTTGGGCGACATCTATTATATTGTGATTTTCTTATTGATATTATGTGATTTATCATGTGTTTAACTTATTTCTTTTTTGTTAGGTATTGTACATTAGTGGCTGTTTTTTATTTAAAATGGCAAAAAACTTGGTAACCCATATATTAGTTGTCTTGAGTGTGTTATGTACTTATAATTTAACTCGTATAATAATAATATTTCGGTTCAGTTCCTAAGATAACTGAGTTAAGAGTGTTACACTGGTCGCTCTCACACTCAATAATCCAATCAAATCAAACCAAATATACAGTTGAAACCTTTGGGGGAACGCGTGGGTTCCTACACACTTCAACCTTACTAACATGTTAATCTAATTTCACTAACGTCCATAGAGGTAATAAAAGATAAAATTAGGTAAATTATACTTTTCGAAGTAGAAGAAAATAGATTAGAAAGATTGTCCCGGTACCCATAAATTTTGTCCCGCTATTTCAAACATGATAAGATTAAGATTTTCACGTGCCTTGCCCCACTATGACCATGAGGCAATATATTATATTTTGGTTAACAATCTCGAACTTATGGTGCCTGGGGCGGCGCATTGTTAGGTGCGCAACCAAGGCACAGAGCCATTAGAATGAAAAAACTAAATATTTATGAATCTGATGGTAAGTGTTAAGATTATTTAGAAACCTCCCAAAAATACAATAATTGGCTACTAATTGAGCGCCTTTGGATGTAAATCTTGTGGCTCACCTGATTTGTGCGTTGGGTGAGTAAATAATTGAGCGCTGCAGGCACCTAGCGGGCAGCAACACCGTCATCTTCATTAGTCAATTTCAAATCACGAGAAAAACGTGGGTTTTTTTGTTAGTTTCTTGCTAGACCAATATTTCAAGACAAACAATTGATTCTTTGACATTTGACATGAATATTACAATATTGGAAAGTTATCTCCAAAGTCCGAACAATGACTCTTCTAAGGCGAATGGTAGTCATGAAAGGATAAAATTTAAGGTCATTTCACATTATAAATATTATCAAGTACGTATAATATTTAAGTACACACTATATGACCCGTAACTGCTCATCTAAGCTATCTTCCTCTCAAATGGTTATGGCCATGGACATTAATATGATACAGACCTTGGGCATCGCTTGCCTGCTCCCTCTCTTACTGCTCCTACTATGGAAAAAAGCAAGTTCAAGAGATATTCACCTTCCACCAGGTCCAAGGCGACTACCCATTTGGGGAAACCTGCATCAACTCAGTGCTTGGCCTCACCGTTCCCTCCATGACCTTGCCAAGGTGCATGGTCCTCTCATGTATCTCAAGCTAGGCACCATCCCTGTCTTGGTGGTCTCCTCTGCCGATTTGGCCAGGGAGACGATCAAGGATCATGACATGGACTTCACCGGCCGGCCCTCCGGCGCCGCCTCCCGGAAGCTCTCCTATGGCTGTCTTGACATTGTCTTCTCCCCATATGGAGACTACTGGAGGCACATAAGAAAGGTTTGCGCGCAGAAGCTGCTTAGTCTCCAAAGTGTGAAATCCTTTAGGCCTGTGAGAGAGAAGGAGGTGGAGCAAATGATGCAAATAATAGGAGAGTCATGCAACAAGGGGGCTATCAACACGAGTGAGATACTACTTGGTTTTAGTAATAACATAATCTGCAAAGCTGCTTTTGGAGCAAAGTTTGGCGGCCACGGAGGGAAGGGGAGCAGGTTTCAAGGTATAATGGGGGAATCTGAGGCCATTCTTGTGGGATTTGGGATTGGAGATTTCTTTCCATGGTTGAAGTGGATCAATTTCGTTACTGGGTTTCATCAGAAATTGGACAAGGTGTTCCAAGCTGTGGATGGTTTCTTTGAGGAGGTCATTGAGGAGCACTTGGACCCCAAAAGGCCCCCACCCGAGCATGAGGATTTCATTGATGTGATACTCAGGGTGCAAAAGAATCCAAGTGTGATTGGACCCCCACTCACGAGGGAGCATATTAAGGCAGTAATTATGGTAAAGATCAATATAATCACTGCATATTTTTATCTTAATTGTGCACACTTTCATGGACCTGATACTGTTTAATTTGAGCTTACATTGTCTTACTCTTTTCAATTTTTTAGAAATTGTTATGCCTGGTCAGTAAAACATTGACCTGTCCTCAAATATTTTTCCCAAATAGACCGTCATGACATTGACCTGTGATAGAATTGCCCCTAAAAAAGTAAATAGAATATTTGAATGTCCTCATTTTCCAACCAACTTGAGCTTCTAAAAGAGTAATCGGTTAAATCATATACCGTGTAATATAGGACAAAATTGGTTGGGAAAAAAATATAAGACAAAATGGCTCTCTCATTAATAAATATGGACGACCACTCAACAATGAAACATATATATGTTGATGCAGGACATGTTCCTAGCAGGGACAGAGACAACATCTGCAACACTGGTATGGACCATGACCCAGCTCGTCCTCAATCCAATGGTGATGAAGAAAGCTCAACAAGAAGTAAGAACAGTGTTCAAAGGTAAGGGTAGAGTTGAAGAAGACGACCTCCACCACCTTACTTACCTCAAACTGGTCATCAAAGAGGTCCTCCGAATCCACCCCCTCTCCCTCTCCTCGTCCCTCGTGAATGCACCAAACAGTGCAACATCAATGGCTATGACATCCCCATCAAGACGAGACTCTTCGTCAACCTATGGTCCATCATGAGGGATCCAAATTTGTGGGATGACCCAGAAGAGTTCAAACCAGAGAGGTTCAGCGGGAGTAGCTTGGACTTCAAAGGGAAGAACTTTGAGTACATACCATTTAGCTCCGGTAGGAGAAGTTGCCCAGGGAACTTGTTTGGGATGGCGACTGTGGAGCTTGCATTGGCGAGTTTGCTTTATGGGTATGATTGGGAGTTGCCGGAGGGGGTTAAGAAGGAGGAGGTGGACATGGGGGAAGCTCCTGGGCTGGCCCTGCACAAGAAAGTGGCTCTCTATCTCGTTGCCAAGCCATGGATTGATCAAGAGATTAATATAAATTATCCATGAATACAGGAAAATAAAGCTCGCATCAAAATTGGCTTTGGATTTCTTACCCTGGATCTACTACTACGTATTTGAAAAGCAGGGCTTTTATATAAAGTATAAGTACGGAACCAGTTGTCATACTGGATTTAAGCAGTAAGTGGGACATATTTGGTTCAACTTGTTGGTCTAATTTGGTTTAATGAAAATTTAAAATTATAAATAAAGTATTATATAAGATATTGAAAATATTATTTGCGATTAATATTTGATTAAATATTGGTACTGTGGCCTTTAGAAATAAAAGGGTTTTAGAAAAATATTGTACTCAAAACCCAGGTATGAATTAAAATGGTACAAAGTTTTACGAAAGCTTAAATGATAGTGGATTTGGCTTTAAAGGAGGTTATCAGACGGGCCTTGCTAAATGCAAATTAAAATGATGAATCCTTTTTGTGATATTTTAAACCATCTTCTCTATAAAAAAAAATTACACAAAAGCAGCGATGATCGATGGATCCTGCATCATATATATGAAATTTTGGAAAGAATGTCATTGACATCAAAGTGAATAACGAGTACATTGAAGACAAGCTGCAATTTTTTATAATCAATTCTTACCTTGAACAAGATGCTATTTCCTTCCTTGACCAAGAACTAGATCAGATGAACAAGCATCATGTATGTGTGGCCACTGTTCTTTAATGTCATTAGTAAAACATGAGATAAAAGAGTGTTTAATTAAGCTACCCACATAGCCTGTTTATGTGCATGAACATATTAACAAACTTCAAAAGATGCTCGGAAAATCACTGGCAATAGAAACTGTTTTCTTTGTCGGTTATAATGGGCAAAAATGAGTACTTTCAAGCATATGGCTTAGAATTGTACGTTCATGATTGACCCAGAAGGTGAGTTGATGCAAACAGTGAAGGTCTATACATTGGCAAAGCTAGACATGGGAATGAGCGAAAAATACAAAAAAAACTCATTGCTGCAAGTGGGCCTTGAAGCAGAGAGTGAATTTAAATGCTGTTGAATCTCAATACAGCCTGCCACTACAATCAGCAGCGCCACAAAAACATTTCTTCTTCTTGATGTTTCCATTGGAATCGAACATTTAATCAACGGCATAGTTGTAATCATATGTCAGCTCCTCTAAAGCTGGAATGTTCTCGGCAGCGAGAACGTGACATGAGGTAATTTTACATCACCATGATCATAGAGAACATTCTGAGCATAGAGATTTGGAGCAAATCCATGGTTGATAAATCTGTCCACATTTCCCTACTTGGCAGCATCAAGGGTATATCCACTCTGCTCTTCTCTATTGTCAGAATTGCCTCCGACCTGCGGGAGCATTGTGGAGGTCTGTTCATCCTGAACCGAGAAGGCATTTTGGAGTATAGGCATGTTAGTGGAAGGGGGAACCTAGAAGCGAGGCTAGCTGGGAAAAGGAGAGGGACTTGTGGCAATTGGAGAGCAAGATCAAGAAGTGTTGTGGAGGACTTGACCCTCTGATTAGGATATTGGGTGTCATTGGTGGGGGAGGACTGTCCCAAGTCTAGTCCATTGGACGAGCCAGGAGTTAGGATTTGGTGTTGTTCCTAGTCATCCCACGTCTCAAGACGGATAATCGGTGCTATCCGAGTGGTAGAAACAACTTACCAGTGTTAATCTGTGTTCGAGTTGCTAAGCATTGCTACATGCCGGTATTTGGTACGTGCCATTTGTTGGAATCACAAAGAGGTGGAGTTGCTGGCCGAGACTAGTTGGGTCGAACTAGGAGGAAGGATATACTTGAGTGGATTTGCTAATAAGGATGATGACGGTGTTGATAGTTATTAAAATCAATCCTTAGCCAACGGTAGAGGTTGGTTGCAACTAACTCCAGAAAATATGCATGATTGACATAGAGATAAGCCTCATCTGCGTGGAGATGAGGATGCTAACGTTAGATGTAAGTTTGTTGGAGACTTGCATGGCTATTGGAGGTTTGGATAAATACGGACTGATGTCTATATAAGGGGGACGTCCTCTTGTGGAGAATGCAACGGAGAAAACTTGCACTAACATGCAGGTGAGGACTTATGCAACGAATAAGTGGAGGAATAATCAGGATTGGTGTGTTCCAATCGGACTCCAAGTGAAAGATTGTTAATATTTCTAATTATGAATATTAATGATATGTAACTCATTGTTACACTTGGAATACTAAAGGAATCTTGGGATACCAAATAGAAGTAACTGTTAGTTTTTCCATGGAAGATGAAGGGCCTCAAGCCATCTCTATAAATAAGAATTCATTTGCCTCATTAAAAAACAAGACAGAGAAGACAAGATGTAAGAAAAAAAGAAAAGGGATATAGAGATAAGAAAATGAATGAATATTATTCAATAGTTTAATCTTATATAGAGTATTGAGAGAGAGAAATCTTGTAATCTCAATAGTATAGGTTTGGTGAGTAATCTTCTTGTACATCTCTGTATGTTTGACGGCTGTAATCTTTAGTTAAAGTAGTGAATTGTTCGTTGTAATCCCGTAGTTTTTAACTCTCGAGAAAGGAAGGTTTTTCACGTTAAATCTTTGTTCGTTTAGCTTTGTTTTTTATTTTATTTCTCAGATATTATTTTTGCAACTTGTATTTATTGTTGTTGATCTTCAACTTTGGGATTTTTCTCAACAAAAGTCTACCAAAAGTACCAACTACTTCACTTGATTTAGCTGGTATTCCTGAAGATGAAACTGCACTCATACTCTCACTTGCTTCCACTCCCATTTTACGGTGCCCTTGTGCCTGTCCTCCAAATTGAGATGGTCTACCCTCATCAACAGCTCTAGCATCAAGAACTTTCCGTCTAATCCTTTGATCTCCCACTCTAGCGTCAACACCATGTCTGAATTGAGATTGTTTTAACCCTCCAATCACTCTATCACCTTTAAAGCTACCAACATCTGCAGATGTCTACTTGCATCGTCACTTCTCATTTTCTCAAACATCTCCTTCTGCCCTCCAGGTTGAGCTCCATTTCCAATTTGGCCTCTCATTTCTGCAGTTCCTTCTTCTAAAGATTTTACCTTTTTAGAAGATCTCATATTTTAAAATTAATTTTTATTATAATTATTTTAATAAATAAAGTAAAAGGGAATATTAGATTGTATTGAAATCCTTATTATTTATTTATTTATTTATTTATATAAATTTTGAATTATATGACTCACTAAATTTCTCAAAATAAAAGTGTAGTTAATATAAACTATATGAAGTATAGCTTATGTATATATTACAATACTTATCAAAGGGGCAATATTCATGACATTCGGCCTGATTGTGGCATGTGTGAATACCATAGTTGCAAAAATCGGAGTAGGGGTCTGAATCGATTTTTGAGGAATTCACTCAATCGGATCGAATCAGTTCAACTGAATTGGTCTAAATAAGTCCTATACAAAAATTTGGTCTAAATAAGTCCTATACAAAAATTTGACAACTCATAATATAAATACATAAAATACATAATTACATAATTTTTCAACACAAATACATAAGTTTATAATTTAATACAAATACAAAAGATAGTCACTATTTATCATCACAAGATTAAAATTTTATAAACATAATATTTGATATATCATCATTTGTGATGTATCAAATAATAATAACAAATCATCAATATAAGTCTAAAAAGTCAAAGGTTTAATACAATTATACATGGTTAGTACTAAATCACCTAATTTATTATCTGAAGTATCTTTGGAGTCTAAATTTGACCCAAATATAGCTAAATTCCATATCACTTGGAAAGCTTCAGTGAAAGAAATAAAAATCGCTACAATTATCATGCTCTCCAACTGGTTGCTGATCTCTTCAACACGTCACTAATACATGCCTGGACATAAACAAAGTTAGGACAACAACACATTCTATAGTTACCCATGAAAGAAAGAGCTCACCTTCTAACGATCATTTATAAGAGAGAGCTCCCAGATTTGTAACTTGAAGGCCAAACAAACGCACCAACAAAAACAACAAGCCATCACTTTATTTTTTTACACAAATAAAAATTAGAAGAAAGGGAAAGCATCGCAGATCTATCACATATCAGAACAAGCACTCCTCATCTCACCAAAGCCAGAATTTCCACAGATTTCAACGGTTATCCTTTGTTGTCAAACAAAATAATTGAAAATCAGAAAAAAAAACAGAACCCATAAACTACAAAAGATAGCACTTATGATCAAGAAAATAAAAAAAAAAAAAAAACCTGCAAGAGGTTATTACAGCATGTAGGTGCTGCCGAAGTTCTCAAGGCCGACATGGTTCGCCTTCAGGGAATTGGTCACCAAGAGCCTTCTCGAGCCTGGAACACCCACGGCCCCCAAGACCAGAAAAGACCTCAGAATCGCCCTTAAATCCAGCGCTAACGATCAAACCGTCCACCTCCCTCTTCTTCTCCCCTTCCTTTTGCCCTCCTTCTCCTCCTCCCCAACCAACCAACTTGCTTCCCCCCTCCAAATCAACCAAAATTCTAGGGTTTAATGAACAACCACCCTAGAAACCACAAAGTCCGGACCTTTACCGCCAACAAGGGGATGCTTTGCACATGGCCAACAGCACGGGGAAGGGCGAAGGAGGGGCGACACACATGGGAGTGGCTGCGGTGGGAGGCCGAGGCACACGGGGCTGTGGCAGAGGGAGGGGCGGTGGCGGACGGGCGGAGGCAGGGCGAGGCTGGAGGCAAAGGGTAGGCAGTGGAAGGAAGGGCGAGGTGTAGGAATTTTAAGTTTTAAAAATTTTAATACCACTTTTACCTCTGTATAAATAATTTATTTATTAATATACTTACGTTATTTTTATCATTTACCTATAAAAACGGATTCTCCCCTACAGATTTAAAACGGCCTGAATTGGTTTAAATAGGTACGAATCAGCCAATTTGACGACCGTTTTTTAAACTAATCGATTCAATCATTTTTTCAAATTGGATGCGTTTCAATTCGATTTAAATCGGCCGATTCCGAACAGAATCAACTGAGTTTTGCAACCTAGGTGAATACTGTAGTTCCCACTTTCCTAAGCCCAATAATGGATTAGGTTGCCCCATTTATTACATATTAAACTAATAATTGAGAATGAGTTGCCCGGTTTGAGTAAAACACTGTATGGCAATTTTCAAGATAATCAGCCTATATACTAGGAGCTGGACTAGATTGTTGGCCAATATTTGATATGCGGGGTTGGATCAGCCGATCCGGTCCAATTTTACAAAATATACTTAAGAAAATTGTAATTTTTAATTTATTTATATTGCTAGTTTATGATATACAAAATGGTGAAAATTAAACCATAAATTAACCCATTAAATCAATCACAAAATGGTAAAAATGCAATGATGATTATAAACTTAATTAAATGGCTAAACATTAAACAGTTATGGTGAAATGTTATTACCCGAAACATACTTGTTCACATATTCCTTGGTAAAAAATTGATGTGTCGTGGAAAAGTTAAAATACATGCATGAGTAATTTAAATCGTATAAACAGACAAAATTCGATTAGGTTAGATGTTAAATTTAAAAATGCTCAAGTGAACTTGAGGCAATCTTTACCACCCCTGATACTTAAGCATCATCTGAGAGGAATTAAATTTTAATTTTTAATAATCATTATTGTGAATACCATAAGAGATATTGAATAGGAAAGAAAAGAATTACCTAATAATTTTACTAATAATATTTTTTTAGTAAGAGAAAAGGGATGATAATATAAAATTATAACGGGACATAATAGATTCTAGTTAAAAATTTTTTACTTTGATATATGAGAAAGTTTCCTTTCCCTTAGCGCCAATCTAGGTTGTATCGATCTTTCTTAAAAAATTAAAATTAAAATGTTGGATGTGGTTGCAACAACCAAATCAGGTTGTGCCCACCCAAATCAGGTGGCCTCCCTACCAAATCTGGTAAGTTTGCACTATATTGTGGCTACCAGCAGCCAGATCAGGCCGAACTCAACTATTAGTGGTCGTATCTAGTCAAATTAGGCTGGGAATTGGTCAATTCCAATCATGCTCTACAAGTTAGTCTACCGACATTGCTAGATCTAGCCTCTAGAGGCTTAATTCTATATAAAAAATTTTTATGATGTAAAAGATCTAGGGGGATAAAAAAATATTATATATATATATATATATATATATATATATATATATAGACACACACACACACATTGAAGTTCAGTTAGATCTAACAACTTACCCTATTTACATTTTTGAAGTTGCCCTTTCTAACCACAGAAAAATGCCCTTCCAATTGAAAGCGGAAAGCCGCAAGCGCCTACATAAATAACTTTTTGAATTCTGACCTTGTCCATTTGAAAATAATGAGAAAGTGTGAAAATCACACCCAACCTTCGACACAGTATAAAGGTTGAATGTTCTGCTCCGCTTTCTTATGCTCGCCAAATTGAAAGTCCATTTCAAAACTCGTTGCTGCACATGACAAGAATCTGCTCTTAGGTTCCATAAGAAATTATGTTTAGCTTCTTTCTTTGTCATTGCAGTGCCATATCAAGACGTGAATAAATCTTCAATAGGCAAGAGGTGTAAGCACTGCGAGGTGTGAAGCAATCTTGTACTAAATGAAACGACTTTCACTTTCCATAAGTTGTTGGGCTTGATTGGCCTTCAAAAGAGACTTAAAACAAGTTTCATAGGCCTCTCTTAATCCAAAAGCTAGCTTAACGAATATGACATTCTCATTAGCCTATATACAAGTCACCAACACCATTCATGACTGATGTGAGATTAATCCAACAATTCTCCCCCTCACACATCATACCATTTGAATCATCTCCCCCTCACACATACTATGTCCACATATTATAGTGAAATTCTAGGAGGTTCAAATTTGAGTTGGCTGACATATTTGAAGCATATCTCTCACACACATGCTAGATCTACATGTTATAGTGAAGTTTCAAGAGACTCCAATTCGGGCTGGTTGACATACCATGAGGCAAACCAAGGCAACACTAAAACCAACCAAGCTTTGATTCCACTGTTGGGCTTTGTGGGCCCCTCAAAAAACTTGAAACTAACTTTTAGATTAAGAGAAACCTGTAAAACCTGTTTCAAGTCCTTTTGGGATCCGTAGGGCCCAACATAAGTCAAATGAAAGAGAGTCGAACCTTTTTGTCAGTCTCGCTACTTTTTCGTAAAGTCCTTATGTGCTTCCTGGCTTTCGTTACTATCTTTTTAGTCTTGCGAGTGGTCCATTCCTTCCTTAAAGTCTCCAATGAGGGATCGATCTGGGGCAAATGCACTAGGGGATGGTCCCAGACCAGACTAAGAAGAAGATATCATAGCTGAAAGAAAAATAGGAAGAACAACCATAAAGCCATGAGAGCGTTCCTCTTGTGCTTCTGTAAAGAATTTCATAATATTGGAACATAGTTCCCGGGTGCATGATGCGTTAGAGTGAAGACCCAACTATATTGGAAAATGAATTGGTTATCCATAAAGACAAAGAAAGCTTTCTCTTTGTTCCGCTTCTTGCTCTCAAAATGCAGACGCGTGACTGAAGCTGAAGCTCTTGCTTTGCACTTGTGCACACTAAGGCCTTGCTTCCGATTCAACCTTCACATTTCCTGCTGAGATCCCAAGTCTCCAAGTGGGCCCTCTTGGCCACCTACAACCTTGGCTTTTTAGAGAATCCCACTCCTGTGTCGTAGCATTTGTAGCTCGGTAGTCCACCGGGTGGGTTTTTTTATTCTTTCAATTTCGAAGTGTCTTCTTCGATAGTTATAGCAGCCCACCTTTTAATCAACCTTAACAACAAATACAGATCCCCTCTGCCCATTTTGCATTACTATTGAAATCTCCTTCCAAATTTGACTCAAAATGAAGCGTCTTTTAGAGAGTGCTTTATTCTAGGTTAGAGTAAGAAACAAAGGTTTAAATGTTGATGTTCCACATTTGACGGCGATGGGTTTCCATGAGAGGTAGAGCTGAATGCACCCCATTTCCTCCCAATGAATTAATTTACTCAGTGAGTTTTTTTAGCTAGAGCACAATAAACTAATTTGAAAAACATGATTTTTAATCAATTTGGAAGCCCTGAAAGAAATCATTTCAAGACATCCTAGCCCTCGAGGACTCATGGCGCATGGCAAAGCCCTCAAGTTCTGCACTAATGAAAAAACATGTTTATGATTGGACATGCCATCTTAATGCAAGAAAAGAAGTCTATGGTTTGACATCATTTATCTACTCAAAAATACGCGTTGGAGGTAAGGAGGATCAGTCCATCATTCTACTATTTCAAATTAGCACATGCGATAGATTTCCTCATATAGACTAAGTTGAAACACGTGTGAGATTGATTTCAAAAAATTAAAATAAAGCAATCAAAGTTCCTTGATTTTTCACCATTGTTCATCTACGTATGCATCATACTGATCTTCATCTTTTTCTGGTCTAGTCAAGGAGGGAGCCTCACCTCAAATGCCAAGATTTTATAAAACCCATTCTTTCTACGAACGGTGGTCAATCCTCTAAAAAAGGAGAATAAGAGGCTACTGACATTGGCCAACAACCTTTTCTTTCTCGAAAGAGCTCGTCAATAGCTCATTTTCTAGCTTTCTTTCCAGGATAGTAAGTAAATTCATCAGCTAGGAATGCCCTATGGGTTGGAGAAGAGTAATCAGGCTTGGAAAGAGAAGTCTGGCCAAACTAGATTCTCCGCGGCATTGGTGGGATAGTGTACTCTATCCTTAAATAGAACACTACCTATTATCGCAAGAGTCTCCAGCTCAAAACTACAATAAAGAGCTGAAGCAGTGGCAAAGTGTGCCAAGTGGAGGGTTGAGCACTACTCGCCGACTCCGCCAAAAGGATGGAGTCCCTACCAATTTTAAACAAACTGGTCTCTTTTAAAAATGCATCTAGTTCCATATCTCTTTCGTTAGTTAAGCCACTTTTTTCTAAAAGGGTTTGTAGTAATTTTTGATCTACAATAGAAAGAATTTCTCAAATCGTTGATGAAAAGGAAAGTGGAAGCTACAGTTGAAAGGGCTTCATCTCCCCAAAGTTCTAGGAATGGAGTTTCATACTCTCTTCTTAAAGCTTACCTTGACGAAAGCCACAAGTCCCTCTAGAAACCATGCATGATCCATGGGACGCACAAGTCCCACTAATAGAAAGAGAACTAGACGACTCAAACTCATCGGGCTCACTAACGCAATAGCTGAAGAGGAATTTTATAATCAATCTTGTTCGCACTGCTAAACGAAATGAAAAGGAGAGTAGAAAAATGTGAGCGCGGATGCACGAGACTCAACTTCTCGATTTGGGCATCCAAACGAAGCGAAGTGCAAATCGAGAAGCTAAAGCAAGGCCTTAGCATGGTTATGCACGAAGCGAGAGTGAGAGCTGAAGGCCTTAGCTGAAGCAAGGCGCATAAGCGCTTGTGTGCCTTGTGCTTCAGCTTAAGAGTGCGAAGCCTTTTGAACCGGAGCCTTGGCACCATGGTCTACCTTGTAGTGCTTTATATCCTCTTTGCTCTTTGTGTAAGATTGGATTCAAGGTACCAAAGAGCAAACCAGGTACCCTTATATATATATATATATATATATATATATATATATATATATATATATATATATATATATATATATATATATATATATATATATATATATATATATATATATATATATATATATATATATATATATATATATATATATATATATATATATATATATATATATATATATATATATATATATATATATATATATATATATATATATATATATATATATATATATATATATATATATATATATATATATATATATATATATATATATATATATATATATATATATATATATATATATATATATATATATATATATATATATATATATATATATATATATATATATATATATATATATATATATATATATATATATATATATATATATATATATATATATATATATATATATATATATATATATATATATATATATATATATATATATATATATATATATATATATATATATATATATATATATATATATATATATATATATATATATATATATATATATATATATATATATATATATATATATATATATATATATATATATATATATATATATATATATATATATATATATATATATATATATATATATATATATATATATATATATATATATATATATATATATATATATATATATATATATATATATATATATATATATATATATATATATATATATATATATATATATATATATATATATATATAAGGGTACCTGGTTTTGTTTGGCAATTTGAATTCAATCTACACAAAGAGCAAAGAGGATATAAAGCACTGCAAGGTAGACATACAAGGCTCCAAGCTGCACCTTAAGCTGGAAGCACAAGGCACACAAGCGCTTATGCGCCTTGTGCTTCAGCTTAAGAGTGCGAAGCCTTTTGAACCGGAGCCTTGGCGCTATGGTCTACCTTGCAGTGCTTTATATCCTCTTTGCTCTTTTTGTGTAAGATTGATCTCAAGGTACCAAACAAAACCAGGTACCCTTATATATATATATATATATATATATATATATATATATATATATATATATATATAAGGGCAATCATATTGTTTGCCTTGAACCAATCTTACACAAAGAGCAAAGAGGATACAAAGCACTGCAAGGTAGACCATGGCGCCAAGGCCTCGGTTCAAAAGGCTTCGCACTCTTAGCTGAAGCAAGGCGCATAAGCGCTTGTGTGCCTTGTGCTTCAGCTTAAGAGTGCGAAGCCTTTTGAACCGGAGCCTTGGCACCATGGTCTACCTTGTAGTGCTTTATATCCTCTTTGCTCTTTGTGTAAGATTGGACTCAAGGTACCAAAGAGCAAAGAGGTACCTTGAGTCCAATCTTTATCAAAGTCCACGCATCCAACTGTTCTCCCAAGCTCTCACTCCAGCCACCGCCGCCACAACCAACATGGTCTCCGTCGGCGATGTGCAGGCGTCGGCCCCGCCGTCATTCTCTTCATCTGCTGCCGCTGCCGCCCACTGGCCGGTCCATGCACAGCCTCCGTTCCTCCCTCTCCTTTGCGGCTGCCACCTTCTCCAAGATCCTCACCGACTCCGTCATTGACCTCCGCCTCATGGACCTCGTCCGATCCTCCCCACCCAAGCCCACCTCCCTGGACTTCTCCAACCAGCTATTCGACCTCTCCCACTCCTTCTCCAACTTCTCCCCCTACAGCAGCGACATCTCCAGCAAGCTCACCCGCCCCGCCTTTGCCCCCGCCAAAGTCGACTCCTTTACCACATCCTGCCCCCCCCCGCCAAAGTCGACTCCTCTACCACCCCTCACGCTTTGAGCGTGGGATTTTTTACTAAGTAAACTTGCAACCCTAAATCTTAATTAAGGTTACCTAATGAGGTTTAACACTTTATTAAACAAGATCATTAGGTTAATTAAATCCTTCAATGTTATGCATGTGTTGAAACTTTACCTTGTTTTACATACCAATGTGATCCAATTATGATTTGTGTTTCATATTTTGTTAAGATACGCAATGTGAGCTCACCGATTGAGGATGCAAAACTCCACTCATCCAATCTTGTAGGACTCTTTTTGCTTCATATATACTTGGCTTCCTTAGTGTTGAGTTTTAATCGGGTTTTAGATGTAGGACGGCATCTGCGATATTTTATTAAATCCCCCCGATGTCAGGCCGGTTAACAAAGTTTTCCTAGTTTTAACAAATATTCAAGGTTGAGATCTATTGATGGTTTTCGAAAGCTAGAGCTCCAAAAATCTTATTTTTCAGGTCCTACTCAAGCTTTATCAAATTTATGAACATGAGAGTAATGTACTTGTAATCCTTTAAATCTTAAAGTAGTGGAATGTGTGTGGTAACCTCAATTTAGTCCCACATATAATACCTAATAGAGTAAGATTATACTTATAAGTGGGAATTGAGTATATATCTTTAACTTCGGTTAACTACTTTTAAAGATATGACTTCGGCCTTTTAGTTTGCACTTTAGGTCGGGTTATTATAGATGGTATCACAGCAACATGGTTCTGTTTTAGATAGTGGAATAAGACGTTAGTTAGGTTGCTAGTCATGGGCCAAAGAAGAATGTGGGCTATGGCTAGTGACTGCCAAGTGTAAGAATTTCAATGACAAAATTTCTTAAGGTAGGTAGATTATGAGATCCCTTAATTTTGTCCCGCATCTAATACCTTGTTGGTTAAGATCATATTTATTAATGTGAATGGACTATAGATCTTCAATTTTAATTAACTACTTTTAGAGAGATAATTTAAGCTCATTATGTTACACTTTGGGCTGAGCAGAATATTGTGTCGCAAAGTGCCACATCCATTGTAATGGTGTGGCTTTTTCTTAGACGAATGAGATTTAATGCATTTCTCTTTAAGGCGGCTAGGTCATTGGTGATATAGCGGTGGCTCAATGAGTGGAAGGTCATTGCTGCACACATGCTCTTACTGGCTTCGATGAAGCATGAGATCACTGTAAGTTTTTGAACTTCAAAGAAAACTATTCATCACAAAAATTTCATATTCCAATTTTGATAATCAATACACTTCACAACTTGCGGGCAAGGGAGTCCTGTCCCTTGGAATTCGTTGCATGTGTAGACAATGATGGACATGCTTACCCTACCAAAGAAAACTATTCATCACAAAAGTTCCATATTCCAATTTCAATAATCAATACACTTTACAACATGTGGGCAAGGGAGTCCCGTCCCTGTCGTTGCATGTGCCCTATCTTCGAATGCTTTTAAGTTTACCTGGAAGTCATACATCCCTACTGGCATCACGTCCATACAACGTGTCTTCCTCCTTGAAGCCTCGATTGTTGCATAAATGTTTGGTGTCAAAGTCCCCTCCCACCCTTCTGTGACATTGATGCTTGTGGAAGTGGTTAGCCTGCACCTTTCTTGTATGCTCTATAAGGGAATGTATCGGATATCTCCTTGTGCGCTTCAACAGTGCATCCTAACTCTCTGGTCTACCTGTAGTAAGGATGCCATATCTTCTTCCCTGAAAGTGAGTGTTTGCCCACCTATGCTGTCCCACTTGTCTGATCCGTATCCTCTATATGTTTTAATATTTGCTCAAAGTCAAATAGTCTATACGTCCTCGCAGCTTTCATTAATTGTTTCCTTGCATAGACATCTTATATTGTGACGACAAATTCTCGGTTAAATGCCTTATACAATACCTATGCTCGGCCTTGGGGAAAATATTTGTCACTATCGGTACAATTCCTTTCATCCTATTTGATATTATGGTCTTCACCGTAAACTGTTTATTACAAATATGATGACAGATAAGAGTTGGAAACCATGTCCATGAGAATTCACACTCGACCTCTACTACGATATATGCAATAGGAATTGTTCCATTATCTCCATCAGCAGCTCATGCAATGAGTAGCCACAATTCATACTTCCTTTTAAGAAAAGTGTCATCTACTGTGAGAATAGGCTGCAGGCAAGTTCGGAAGGCCCTAATGCAGGGTCCAAAATCCCAAAACATAGGGAGGAATGGTTTAATGAGCATACTTTACACAATACACATCCTCCCCACTTGCCTCTTCAACCGTATATCCAAATTTATTATCAATTGCATACTCAATAAAAGTTGACTTTAAATCCCTCATGATTGAGAACATTGGTCTATTATATAATTTGTCATCATAATTGAATGTCATTTGCTCATGTTATACCATGAAGTCATCCTCATCATCTCCTAGATTAAAACTATTTGTGGCATGTTTTGTCTATGACACAACCATTTCCATAACAGCAACCACACATTGGTCATCCACATTAGTGGGGTCATCAAACATTTCCCCTTTTGAATCGTTGTCAATTGGTGTAGACTATCATATGACAGTGGTGAACTTGATGCATCGACATTATTTCACTCTTTGTTATAGTGAAACGAGTCCTCGCTCCCACTATCACCTGCTACTTGCTTCACCTTCCCCTTGTCAGACAATTTGCATTGCAATTACAAAAATATTATACACACTCACATGTAAATCATATATTCATAACATTTTTATAAGACTACTTATCAATTTATTTACCTTTTATTCCCACTTCCCATGTCTAAACTGGCATCTACTAGAACATGCATGATACCCCCTCCGTCTTTCTTCCTCCATGTTACACTCAAGAATAGGGTTCTGCCTTCCATTATCATCTCCTTACCTACAAAATAAGTGTACCGAACTTCAACTCAATTACACTAAACATGTTGGTACAAGACAAATATGGGCATGTCAAGCCACTCATTGCCCTACCTTTTGTTTCACACAATGTAGCTATAATAGCTTTGTGCCCCATTAGTTGGGACACAATCTCTCCATGGCTAGTGCTTCCTTTAGAGCGTTCGGCCTCTCCCTCTTCGTTTCTCTTCTTCAATATATACTTATCTTCCCTCTCTTCATAAATTGTGACCATGTGTGTTACGGTACTGACATATTTATCAAACGTGACCTCCAAATCCTCATTATTTTCAATGATATGTAAGAACTTATCCGTTGAAAATATGGAGTAGTGTCTTAAGCTTCACATCATAGTCTTTCCGATGGAGGGGTAGTTTCGTTAATGCCATATTCAACAACGTCGAATATGATATCCCCTTGGTCACAAGCTGTAAGTGCTTTGTTCCATCTAAGTTCTTCCCTGACTTTTCATCGTACTTGTCATTGTAGCATGCACATAACCTAATACCCAATCCATTCATCCTAAAGAAAACACAGTGCAGAATTTGTTATAGTATTTACCACTTTATATGTTGTCATATGCTACAACATTATACAGGTATGTCATTAGCAAGAGTACCATTTTTTAAGGGTTATTTCCTTCAAACAATATATTACCTACTACCCAATAGCATACCAGTATGCCGATAAAGGCCAAAACGATATACAAATGCGACTATATAGCACCAATACTCTACTATCTTTCTTCACAACATATCGTGCTAGTCACTTCAACTCTTTTTCTCCACATACACACCTCCTTAACCACATACAAATGTAACTATCCAACACTAACACTCTACCATTTTTCTTCACAACATACCATGCTAGTCACTTTAGCTCCTTTTGTACACATACACACCTCATACACGATTCTACCTGACCTCATCTTCCTTTGATTGCGATGACGACACAAAATAATATTAGGAAAACAGACATCTTCTCCTTAAAACAAAATTTTTAAAAAATGAGAATGTAATTGAAAATATAAATTATTCTTCTACTTCAAATAACACTAGCAGAAAAAAAAGATTATTTTTGCTACCACATGTCACAAGCATAAGCCATGATAGATTTGTCATGTTTTACTACACAACATGCCAAGCATGTGCCTGATAGATTTGTCATGTTTTACCACACAACTTCTCACTGCAACATGTGATTAAATTTTGACGTCTGTCACAAAGCCCTTCTTAAAACAAAATTTAACTAAAAATATGAATATAATAAAAGATATAAACTATTCTTCTACTCCAATTAATATTAATCGAAAAACAGGCTTTTACCACGGGTTGTATCCGTGACAAATATTTTATCACAGGCTTGGCACGGCAATCTCGTCACTAAATATTCAATATGGGCTATCCATGGCAAAAGCCTATCCCAAAGTTTAATTTGAAATTTTGTCCTGCGGCAGAAGCCAAAGTTGAAAATTTTCAATATATTGGGCCAGTTTTGACACCCCCCCGCCCCCTCCCCCTTTTTTTTGCACTTCAACAGCCTACTAGCATACATGAGCACAAATCCAATGATTGTCATTTGTAGCTGATAAATATATGAGTGCATTTGATTAAAAAAAGGTTATTTTGGATTTGATTAATACTGTTACTGTTATCATATATTAAAGTTTTTTAATAGAAAAAAGAAATACGGATGGAAAATCATGCCAAATCACAAAAGAAGGTGAAAGCTCTTTATAACGGCCCAAGTGCCTTCTGGGTTAGCTATGGGTTTATTTCATCAAACCATTTTAATGAGTAAACATCCAGCCAGGGGCAACCGGCCTGAGCAGATCGACGGTAAATATTGGCCAACCCTGGCCGTGGCCTGATCGGCCGTGCCCCAGGACAGATCTTGTCTTCGGGCCAAGGCCATTGGTGGTGGCAATATCCAGTGGTGGGTCAGTTTGCAGTTCGTCCTCATTTCTTTGATTGACTAGCTCATTTTTTCGAAAAACAAAAATCAATTCTTACTTAAGCAGAGGATATTATTCATAATTTTTCCCGTTTTATGATAATTATGCATGAATTTCCTGCCGGTGGTGTAATTTTAAAACCTCTTTTCTCTTTTAATAAAAAGCTCAAATATAAATTACTAACCTACCTTGACCTTGTACGTGATGCTCGAAGTATGCTAATATTTTATTATCATGTAATTGCAAACTCGTGCGTCTACAAATAAGCCCGCAATAAGCTATTTGAAAGATTACATTGTCAGATGCTCTCAACAGAAATTTAAAGTCATTACATACACAACATATCTTTAATTTTTTACTCAAAGCATCTGCTGAGTCAGGTTAAAGAGTGAAAGAGTTCATGTATATTATTGAGAAATTGTCTTCAAACCTAGAAAAATGGCTTTGCTATAATCGAATTTCAACTTGTGAAAAAATAAGTGTACAGTACACCTTGGGCATTCAATGCTTCCCAGTTCACACCAAAAATAATCAATTTGCATGTTATAGCATCAAATGTAAAATTTAGAAGCACCTGAGTTGTGAAACAAAGATAATTTTTTCTTCAGACCTTCTTGCACATAAAGAAGAATAACAGAGGACCAATCATAAATACTTGCCTAGAATCTCCAAAGAAAGAAGTTCTACACCATCCATTTTTTGTTTCTCTTCCAACCAAATCACCATAAAAAATAAAAAAAGCCAATTGGTAGAATCATGGTCCTCTTTTCAGGACCAAACTGCCTTTATGAGATAAAAAAAGAAACAAAATCAATATAAATTCAGAAGAGATAAAACATATCTTCTGGATTGATATATTAACATATCTGAGAACCAAAGCAAAAATGAGTTGGCAGCAATTCCAAGTAGAGGATCTGAGAAGAATCAGGGTAGGAAAAGATAGTGGAGATTTCAAATGGGTATCATATTCAAAAGGTTACATCAAACCTCCCAAAAACTAATAACTAGAACACAACTATCGATTACAGATAACTACCCACACCTAGACACACAAATTACAGATAACTACCCACACCTAGACACACAAACTACAGATAACTACCCCCAACTAGACACACAAATTACAGATAACTACCCCCAACTAGACACACAAATTACAGATAACTACCCCCAACTAGATACACAATTTGTCAACCACAAAAACAAATGCCTATTGGGACCATGATGAAGAAAATCTACTCTCATTATCAACAGAGCAAAAGTTACCTTTCCCTTCTTTGTTGTGTCATCCACAAAAACGTCTTCTTTTGGCTTCCATTTCCTGCAATTTATACCTTCTGCACTGTCAATTTTGGTTGCCCTGGCATCCTTCTCAGTTGAAACTTGTATTCTAAAAACCCATGAAGTCCTATCTCAGACCAGTACTCCTCAACTACATAAAGCCCGTAGTAGATGTAACCAATGACAACACTTGGTCTTGTTTTCTTCGTTTTCTTACGCAAAGGCTTTCTAATCCCACGAATAACTCTCACTGGTGACCCAGCAACCATGCAGTTTTTCAAGGCCAAGTTTCCATTTGTTAGCTGTTGATCATCCCCTAATGAAATCTTAGCTTTTGGACGTCCACCCTCCCCGGTATAAATAATAGTACCCAAATCAAAAATGATATCATCATACACTCCAGACGACACAATGCTTGTGGCCAGATTTCTTCCACCTCGTATATAGTCTATACCATTTACTGTTGGACGGTGGAGACCAATAACACATAGCTCTAATCGGTATTGAAACTCATCACCAACCTCAACACCTGCAACATTTCCCAGGATTGGCTCACCAGCATTCACAAAACAATTCCTCTGTCTGAGAATCTCATAAGCACGCGCATCCACCCGTTTGATCATTATCATGTCATCAGCTTTTGCTTCTTCCAGGAGACACTTGCAGCACAATCGAAACAAACTCAGCACCTTCTTGACTTTCTCACGGTCAGAAGCACCTTGCATTGATGAACAATTGGCTTCAGATTCCAATCCCATTGCTCGTTCTCTACCTTGAGAGGACTCTGGATAATTTGAATCTCCTTCTCGGAGGATACCACTCTTCTTGGGCAAACATGAGAGTCCATTTCCTTTTTTATATCCTGTTCATCAACTATTCTAGCAGAGGACTTGATACCGAACTTGCACTTTGGTTTCATGACAAACAGTTTCACAGCCCGTCGATGCAATCTCACACCAGCACCCCTGGATGCTCTTCCCAGCACTTCCTTGTTTGTTTCTACACACCTTTGATTTCCGCTGCCCATCTTCATTCCTAAAGACCAGCCACAATTTCCAACTGGTTCATTTGGTCCGGTCTCTTCATTTAAAGATGATGTTGCTCTATTAAATGCAGCACTTTCAAGCAACCTCCCACTAGCACCATTCCCCATCTTATTGTACCACTTCCTCCGAGTCTTCCTTCGAAATTGCCTGCTCATAACATCAATAACTCTAGTCTTCACATTCCCTCTAATTCTCTGATCACCCATTATTGCTTCAAAACTCTGCTTAGAGTGAGGAGATTGTTCTATCCCATCAATAGCTCTAGCCTTCACCTTCTCTCTAATACCATGATCACCAATTCTCTGATCACCCATTCTAGATTCAAAATTATTCTTTAAGTGAGACTGACTACTCAACCCATCAATAGCTCTCGCCTTCTCCTTCTCCCTAATTCTCTGATCGCCCATTCTAGCTTCAAAATTTTTCTTCAAGTGAGATTGCCTACTCAATCCATCAATAGCTCTAGCCTTCTCCTTCTCCCTAATTCTCTGATCACCCATTCTAGCTTCAAAATTCTTCTTAAAGTGAGACTCCTCCATCCCATCAATACCTTTACCATCAACACTCCGTCTAACCCTTCGATCGCCCAGTCCACCTTCAACACTCTGCCCAAATTGAGATTGATTCATCCCACCGTTAACTCTGTCAACTCCCCATCTATTAGACCTATACTTTTCATCCCCCATCTTTTCAATTGAGGGTCTTGCCCTTTTCACTCCATCAACTCCACAACGCCCAAAATCACCAGATTCCACACTAGTCACAATCTCTACTACTCTCTTCCCATTGCAATTACGAAAGTCTTTATCAGAACTCGAACCCTTCAAGTGCACCGCATTCTCACCCTCTGCAACATTCACACTACCCCTTTTCACTCCATCAACTCCACAACGCCCAAAATCACCAGATTCCACACTAGTCACAATCTCTACTACTCTCTTCCCATTGCAATTACGAAAGTCTTTATCAGAACTCGAACCCTTCAACTGCACCGCATTCTCACCCTCTGCAACATTCACACTACCCCCAAGACGAGAAACAGTACTATTTTGAACAGCAAACAATTTACCCTGTTCCGGCAACGGCCAAGGCTGCGGCGGCAATCCAACCGGCGGCGCCGGCGTCACTCCCTCACCCGGCATATTCCAAACTGCATCAAATAACGAAATAAATATATCAATAAAACCGAAAATAACTTGCGAGAAAAAATATCTACAAGACGGCATGACCCGCTCAACTCCCCATCTGTTCCTTGCGATTCAAGGTCTCGCCCTTCCCACTCCAACTCCACAAATCCCAAAATCAGAAGATTCCACACCAGTCCCAACTTCCCAGTCTCTCTACCCACCACAATCACGAACATCTCTACCGGAACACAAACCCTAACTTCCCCGCATTCTCCCCCTCTGCAACATTCCCATCACACCCAAGACGAGAAACAGTAGTACAATATTGAACAGCAAACAATGTACCCGATTCCGGCAACGGCGGCCGGAGCGCCGGCATCACCACCTCACTCGCCATACTCCGCATCATCCAACAAGACATACTAGTGATACTATTGATACTTTTGGTAACGGCTGGGCCATTTATATAAAATCATGTACGTAATTATCTCTTCAAACCTGATTTAATTAAAATAATTATCATAAATATATCTTCATTAATATATTAGATTTAACTAAAAAATTTATATAAGAATTACTAATTGTAACTACCTAATTATCTAATCGGGGATCTTAGAATGCATACTATATTTGAAGCCGATATCATCAGGTGGGGAGCATGGGTACAACAATGGGCAATTGTGATGAAATCCGTCCAGGAAGACAACAAATTATAATAAGAGAAGACCCTAATCTATAACGTCTATGATACCGACCCTTACCCGACTGTCGCAGGCGTCAGTGTTAACCTGTGGTTGGGACAAAACCCAATCCTAATATCTAACTTGGAAGGGTATATATAAATATATGTGACCATATTATAATACTCAAATAGCAAAAAAAAATTCACAATGATGAATGCTTCGTAGCCACAGGCTCAGACTTCTTGTCTCCATACACGTTATTCCCTTCGTCTCTGTGGTATGTGTGATCAAACAATGTCGCCGACGACACGGGTGTTATTTGGCTGCTGACCAATTTGTCAATCATATGTCAAAAATTGTTTTTTAGGAAGCGAGACGGGGCCTTGTGACCGACTTTCCCTCTTAGTAACGGAATTTTTTGATATTATTCTAAAAATACACCTTTTGATTAAGATATAAAGGTTAGGAATCGACGAATAGGGTTATGAAAAGGAATGCCCAATTGAATCTTCTAGAGCAAGAGTGACCGATAAGATTGATAACAACTATGAAAATAATTGAAAGACGATTATTTCCAAAAGTGATTTTAAGCTAAAAATTTAAAGCTTATAAATTGACTTCTAGAGTTCCCAATCGTATGATTCTTTATTTTTTAATAAATTTTAGAATATTCGCTATTGACCCTCTAAAGTTTAGCTCTAAACTTGGGAGACATGATTTTTGCAAGTTAGAATGTCACTGCAATTTGTGTCTGAAAAATGTTCGACATCTAAATGATCTGCCGATCACTGGACAATTATCCGCCGAAGTGTTGCTTCTTTACTTGATTTCTACTGATGTACGTTCAATTGCCAATTGATTCACTGGTCAATATACGAATATACTTGCCAAAGTTACTCCAATATTTACAGCGGACCCATATCAATAACCTAATGAGCTAATTAAAAATACATGATAGTGTATGTGCGTGTGCGTGTGCGAGCACTCTCATCAACAAGGAAATAATACTAACAACTAATAAATGAACTAGGTACATCAGCATGCAAAATGAGAAAAAGATAAGGATGGCTCAATGCATGAACAGAGAGATGAAAAAAATAGCCTCGCAAATTAGATCTGTCATAAAATCATGTCTAAGCATGTTAAAAGTGCTACAAAATATGTATAGTCAAGCAAATTAAAAATATTAATATGTATGAATAAATATCATCTAAACTAAAGCAAGAAGTATCTAAATATTAGTAACGATTGAGAAATAAGCAAAAACAATCAAAAAACACTGGAATGGGTCGATCAAGGTCTAACCACGTTGATTGGTCACAAAATATAATCCCAAACAAGAAACTAGGGTAGATAGCCTCCATTGTCTCCGGCAATGACAACAAAATTAGGCAATTATTTGGATTTTAGCCTCCAACAAAATGGAAAAAAGGATAAGTTTACAAGTTATTTATAAACACCCAAAGTGGGGAATGAATCCAGTTGAGGTAGGGAATGGTGAAGAATTGTGAACAAGAAGTCCTAGGAGAGGACCTAAGATGTCTTGGATAATGGAAGGGTACAAGGATTAAATTGATTAGGGAGATGTAAGATGCGCAAGTAATAGGATGAATACAAAAGCTAAATCGATTTACATTCCTAAACTCACCAAGCATAAAATCTAAAATTCGGCTCAAGGCATGACTTGCATGGACAATCTTGCTCAAAGAGCAGGATCCATAGTCATCAATGGTAAAGGCAAAGCCACGGGCATTGATAGGAGCATGAGTAACATTTCAGGCATCGAAGTGAGCTCAATTATGATACCTAGGGGTGTGTTTGGATATCCAAATCCGAGCCGTTTATATTCAATTTCGAATCAGATTCAAGATCGAACATTTTGGATATTAAATATTTGGATCGAATATAAATTTGGGGTGATTCAATCTGTATTCGATTCGAACAAGTGATAATTTATAAAATTATATTCTAAAAATATTTAAAATAATTTTTTTTATTTTTTCTACATTTTTATATTAAATTTTATATTGTTTTATAGGCTAGATTCGGAACAAGTATTGGTTTTGTGGATTCGAATTGGATACGAATATGGTAAATGAAATAAATGTCATTTACAGAGAAACATGTAGGATTTGAGTTCAAACATGTAGGACATGTTTTCAAATGTCTTTATTTTTTATAAACACTACTTGAATATCCCCCGATCTATAATTTATATATATTTTTTGTAGACAATACTTTAATATCCCATCCATAATTTTTATATAGACAAGGATGCGGACACTGACGCAACTCCATGAATTTTGTACAACCCTACTAGTTTCATTCCCCTAAGCGGCTCCACCGTCTCTCCTTATCTCTCCCATCTGCCGATGTCGTTTCTTGAATTCTTCCCAAGTCTACCCACCTGCCACCACCCCATAGTCGCCCGCCTCTGGGCTTTGCCCTCCCCTTCGTCACCGTGTCTCCCCGAGTCCTCTCGTAACTTCCCAAGGCAAAAACGAAAAGATTGTACCGAAGCTTTATTTTTTGATTCATTTGCTTTGATTTTTTATAACCCCTTCTTCTCATTGATTGCATTTTTTGTTGCACTTGTTGTTGTGAAGTAATGGGGTTTGATGATGCGTGGTGGTATACTTAAGTTAATTGATTATTTTTTGGCTTGAATTATGATTTATTGTATTAGTTAATTGATTTCTTTTTGGTTTGATTGTCTATGGCTCTTTCTTTTTCAAAGGTGACGCTATGTTTGATCGTTTTTTCGATGATGTCTAAAGCTTTCTTTTCTTTTTCTTTTCTTTTTCATCAAAGGTTAAGTCCTGTTTATTTTCACTCTAAAAAAATTGGTTGTTTTAGCAGAAATTTATTGTTTAGTTTCAAATCAATTTTGGTCACAAATAATGTTTGGTTTGATGTGTATTTCCTAAAGGCTAAAAACTAGGGGTGAAAGTGGGGGTAAAAGCTGCAGTTGTGATGCAATCCATTTTCTCACTCAAAACCCTGCTAATTTGGCAAACTAAGTGTTTATGTTAAACCAATTTTTAAAATGATATAATAATATAACTTTTAATTAAATATCTACTCTAATTAATAAAAGAGAACTCAATATTAGTACGAAGTTAAAAGTAGGAGAATTAATCAATCAAAATATAAGAAAAATCTAAAAAATATATTTTGTAGAGGTCACGAGTTCAAATTTAGTTAACCTCGATTTCTTAATATATATATATATATATATATATATATATATATATATAGTGGGAGAACTAATATAGACACAAATTCTAAAAATACAGTAAAATATATCCAGTAGAGAGACACAAACTCGAATTCCGCTAATCTTAATTTCGTTAAAAAAATAATAAAATATCTTTATCTTTTATAGTAAAAAGTTATAGATTTAAATTGGGTTAGCCGTAATTTTTAATTTCCTACAAATAAGAATTTATCTAATTGTCTTTAATAATAATATAATAAAAAATTAAATAAATATAATTCATCTTTTTATTTAAATAAGACATATCTTTAGGAGAACTAATATAGACACAAATTCTAAAAATACAATAAAATATATCCGGTAGAAAGACACAAACTCGAATTCTGCTAATCTTAATTTTGTTAAAAAAATAATAAAATATCTTTATCTTTTATAGTAAAAGGTATAGATTTAAATTGGGTTAGCCTTAACTTTTAATTTCTTACAAATAAGAATTTATCTAATTGTCTTTAATAATAATATAATAAAAATATTAAATAAATATAATTCATCTTTTTATTTAAATAAGATATATCTTTAGGAGAACTAATATAAACACAAATTCTAAAAAATACAATAAAATATATCCGGTAGAGAGACACAAACTCGAATTCTGCTAATCTTAATTTCGTTAAAAAAATAATAAAATATCTTTATCTTTTATAGTAAAAAGTTATAGATTTAAATTGGGTTAGCCGTAACTTTTAATTTCCTACAAATAAGAATTTATCTAATTGTCTTTATTAATAATATAATAAAAATATTAAATTAATATAATTCATCTTTTTATTTAAATAAGATATATCTTTAAATTCAATCATAGTTTATATCAAAAATATTAAATGATTACAGTCTATCTCATTAATCAATGAGTGCATGTAAAATTAAATTTTATCTTTTAATAGTGATGGCTTTATGTTTTAAGGAACTTGTATTCATGTTTTTTAAAAAAATGTATTTTGTGAGTAGAATGATTAGCTATCAATTTATTAAAACCAGCCAATATGCCAATTGAATACAGCCTAAATATATGGTATATTTAACCAGAATATATTGTAAGCTTGTACCCGGTTAGACTTGGTAACCCCAAATGTGATCTGGTATTTAAAACTATGGAACCATTACCTCGAGCAAAAGAAGCATCTCAAATAATTTCAACCAACATTAATTCATGGAACTTACTATCAACATATGTACAGCAGCTAGATCATGCAGTAATCGAATATTACCTTCTAACTCCAATATTAAGAGAGCACCATCGCCAGAAAAGAAGGAATTTCATACAACGCCTGTTCTCTTTCTACAATATGAGCAATTTAAAAATTGTTCCAAACAATTTTCCCAAAATTAGATATTCAAGAACAGATTGTATAGATAAAAAGTGGTCAGTCCTTGTTGATTCCTTGGCAAGTCCAGAATTTCCACCGTTTTATTAAGCAGAGCTTGTAGCAGGAAGTGGTTTATATCTCCTTGTCAATATAGTCAAACAGGCTGAAACAAACTCCTCAATACTAATTTATTCCGGTTTCTACGCAATTTTTTTTCTCCCTTCGTCGCCTTTTTTCTCCACACTCAAGAAGAGAAGCGTTTGTCATCGCTTTTTATCTCTCTCACAACAAAATGCATTTTTTGAAAAATCTTAGTTTTTTACCAAAATATGGTGGCTATTTCATGTATTTATGAGGGAGAGACAACCCAATAAGCCTCCCCTTCCCGACTCCATGAAATACTTTTAGCCGGCATGAGAAGCTTCATCTATGCCTGCAGTAAACATCTTTCTCTTTTAACCAACTTTAGTCATCATGTTTGAAATATAGTATGAATTTTTATTAACTCAAGAGATATACTTTCCAACACCTCTTACCCAATGATATCTAACATCAATTTGTTTGTTCTTTGACTAAAAACTTGAATTCTTACTCAGGTGAATTACACTCTAGCTATCATAATGGACAATGTATCTCCCCTGTTTAACACCAATTACACTCAAAAATCTCTTTGTCCATAACATTTCTTTGTAAATTCCTATAGTAATAATATATTCGGTTTTAGTTGTAGATAATGCAACACACTTTTGCAAGCTAGACTATCAACACACAGCATCATTATCACCTGTCATATCTGCATCGGTGTAGCCAACCAACAAAGGTTTATCACTTTGAAAACACAAACATATTTTGGATGTACCTCTCAAGTACTTCATTATCCAGTTAACTGCTTGCCAATATTCTTTATTTGGATTTGCTAAATGCCTCCTAACGGCTTTTCGAACTGCATATGCTATGTCTGGCTTTGTACAAACCATAACATACATCAAACTACCAACAACAGAAGTATAAAGAATCTTTGTCATTTCCTTCATCTTTGTTTCACTTAAGTTATTTTTCTTCAACTTGAAGTGACCTCTAAGTAGAACTCCAACCAACTTTGCATCTTTCATGTTGAAATTTTTCACGCACCTTTTCTATGCATTTTTCCTGTGACACCCAAAGCTCTATAACTCTTCTATCACGCCGAATAGACATTCTTAAGATTTATTTTGCCTATCCCAAATCCTTCATTAAAAAGGATTTGTTCATGTTCTTCTTTAAACTTGCAATCTTAGCTCCATCATGTCCTACAATCAACATGTCATCCACATATAACAACAAAATAATAAAGTCATCATCATCAAACCTTTTGATGAACACACAATGATCAGAAATAGACTTCTTGTACCCATTATTTTCCATAAAAGAATTAAACTTTTTGTACCACCGTGTAAACTATACGAATTCTTTTTCAGTTTGCACACCATTTGTTCTTTTCCTCTAACTTTAAAACCCTCTGGTTGCTTTTCAAGATCACCATGAAGAAATGTCGTCTTTACATCTAACTGTTCAACTTTCAAATCCAAACTTGCAGCCAAAGCCAAAATATTTCTAATAGAAGACATTTTAACAACTAGGGAAAAATTTCATCAAAATCAATATCTTTCTTTAGTCTAAAGCCCTTCACCACAAACCTGCCTTGCACCTTGGTTGTGTATTATTTTCTTCTTATTTGATCATGCAGACTCATTTATTCTTTAATAATCTCTTCCCCTTATAAAGATCCATCAACTCATAGGTGTAATTATCATGCAAAGATTTCATCTCATCTTTCATTGCTTTCAACCACTTCTCTTTTTCTACTTGAGCGTTAACCTCACTGATATTTTTTGGTTCTCCACATTTAATGATTTTCACATATTCTAATGATAAAAATCTTGTTGATGGAACTGGTTCATGAGCTAATATCCTCACATTAGTTGGCTCCCCTTGATCGAAATCCACATATTCATGTTCAACATCATTAATAAACTCATTAAAAATATTATCAATCACCTTATCTTCACCCTCATTATCACTAGGTGGGGGAATAATTGTATTATCTTGAGCCTCCTGTTTACTTCTAGTTGAGGTTAAAAGTTCTTTTAAATTGCAAGTTGTCCTGAGATTTTGTTTAAGGAACTTCTTCCTTGCCAAAATCCTCAACTGTTTGATCCTCCTTGAAACTTACTTCTCTCCTTCAAATTTGTTTTCTATTCTTAAAATCCTAAAGTTTGTATCCAAACTTATCATCACCATATCAGAGAAAAATACATTCCACAACTCTAAAGTTAAAGCTTACCCCTTTGTTCCTTGGGCATATGTGCAAAGGTTTTATAACCAAAGACTCCCAAATGAGAATAGCTGACTTTTTTGTTAATCCAAACCCTTTCTAGTATGTCATTGTCCAGGGCATGTATGAGAGATCTGTTGATCAAATAACACGTTGTGCTCATGGCCTCACCTCAAGAGTTTTTAGACAAATTAGCTGAAGACAACATACTTCTAATCTTCTTAGAGATGGTTCTGTTCATTCTTCCAGTCACACTTTTATGTTGGGGAGTATAATGAACCGTTTTCCCATGCCTAATCCCATATTTGCTACAATATTTATCAAACTCAACAAAACAATATTCACCACCATTATCACTTCTAAGGCATATTAAGAGCTTACCAATTTTTCTTTCAACCAATACATGAAAATTCTTAAAGATGCCAAAAATATCATTTTTATTTTTCATGCCATAAGCCCATATTCTTAGAAGTATCTTCAATAAAAATGACAAAATAAATAGAACCGCTAAGATATTTTACCTTCATAGGCCCACACACATCAGTGTGTACCAACTCAAGAACTTTTGACTTCCTTATACATGTGCTTGTAAAAGATATCCTACGTTGTTTCCTCACCAAAAAATGGTCACAAGGACTAATTGTGATGTCCTTGACCTTGGGAAGGAGATTTAGCTTTTTTAATGTTTCTAATCCCTTCTCACTTATGTGTCCTATTCAATGGTGCCACAAATTAACAGTGGAATTAAGCGAGGAAATATTAACCTCCCCTCAAATTAGACTCATCTCAGTCTTGTACAAATTACAACACTTCTTCCCTTTAGCAATAAAAAAGCCTTTCACAAGTTTCCACACACCTTGTGAAAATTATGAACCGAATCCTTTATCATCAAGCACTCTGGTTAACAACAAACTCATCCTCAAATGTGGAATATGTCCGACATTTTAAGCACCAATTTGTAACTTGTGTTTGTTACAATATACACATTTTTAAGTGCCACAATTTTGGAAGTATCACTATTTTCTATCTTCACTATACTCAAATCTGAAGGTTCATAGGTAGTAAAGAAATTTCTGCTTAGAGTTGCATGGAATCATACTCCTGAGTCAACTACCCAACTAGCATCACAATCAGCTGTCAAACAATCATTCCTACAATTAAAAAGAATCACCAAGTCATTTTGTAAAACATTAGTATTCTTTTCTCATTGATCCTTGTTGTCCTTATTTTTCAAGTCTTTCTTTATCTTCCAACAATCTTTTTTTATATGGCCTATCTTGTCACAATAATAACACTTCAACTTTTTCTTGCATTTAGACCTTCCTCGACTCTTGCCCTTCGTTTGTGTCCTTATTTCTTTATCTACCTCTTGTTTCTTCTGGTACTAATGTATGAGACCCTGAAGTTGGTAAAGATTTTCATCTCACCTCCTCATTCAGTAAACTGCTTATTACCATGTCCATTGTGAGTTCTCCATCTAGAACAGCATTGCTCAAAGAGATCACCAATGTTTCCTAGCTCTTAGGCATTGTGTTGAGGAGCAGGATAGCTTGTCATTCCTCATCTAAGGTCATCTTCATCTTGGCAAGTTGAGTAATAATACTCTTCATCTCATTGAAATGCTTATTTATGTCACTTACATCCTTATACCTCAAGTTACTAATTTCCTTATCAAAATGATCTTGTTGCCAACAGTATTCTTCTCATAAATTTCTTTAAGTTTATCCTATATAGCTTTTGATGTCAATTTAAAAACATGATGATACACAACTTCATCTACCTGCTATCTCAAATAGGCCATAGCCTTCATATCTAACTTATTCTGGTCTTTATCAATCACCTCTGCCAATTTCTGACCAGTGATAGGCTTATACAAATCCTTTGAATATAGATAATCAATCATTTTTCTTTTCTAATAGTGCTAGTTACTCAGCCCCTTAAAAGATATCATCTTAACATGCTTCTCATCATCCATCTTGTTAAAATATAAATTACAAATACACCAACTAGGCTCTGATACCACTTGTTGAGATTAACCAAACACTTAATTTTTTATTTCAACATATAATGGATGAGAAGTACCAATCAAAATAGACATACCAATTTAACCTGAAAAGAAATACCTTCTAATATGGACAAAACTAATTTTACGTGGAGAACCCCAAGTCTGGAAAAAAACCACATGGCAGACGACCAGATCAAATTCACTATATCACAACTTGATACAAAAAATATCCACGGGAGAATAAACTCCCCAATACCAATTTATTATAATTTCTATACAATTAGTATTAATCACAAATAAAGAGAATAACAAAAAAATATCACCGATTAAAAGTTACCATTAACGATCGTAATTGAATCTTAACAAAATATTCACATTTCTTCAATCCACGAAATTTTTTCGTTCTCTTTTCGCCGCCTTTTTCTCCATACTAAAGAAGAGAAGCGTATGTGGCTTTTTATCTCTCTCACTAAGTGAAACGCGTTTTCTAAAAAGTATTAGTTTTTTACCAAATTAAGGTTATTATTTTATGTATTTATGGGGGACGGATAACCCAACAACTATGATCATAAGGAACATCCTGGGCATATAGATTGGGTGTGCAACTGTGGTTAATGAATCTACCCGCATTCCCTTAGAAAGCAGCATCAATGGTGAATCCTCCATGCTCCACTTCACTCACAAAACTACGTCGCAGGTTAGGAGCATAAGTAGATATTAGTTCATCTTGAAGATCAAACCGGCGTTGTGGCTATGCCCAATATCAACAGGTATTCATCACTCCCCACTCTGAGTTCGGCTTCACTTTCTTGAAGCATCACTCGTACATATTCACAGATGAAAGTACCAGGTGGTATTGAAGACAATGACCACACACCCCACCCTCTCTTTTCAGTCTTGAAAAGCTCCAACGTAAGCTTGATGCCACTTTGGGTGGCGTGACTCTGTTGTAGCAAGATGGGGGGCACCTGCAAGAAGGTCCACACTCGTAAACCACAGATTTAGGGTATACAATTGCTCCGTCGTAATTGTAGGGGAACTCCCCACCATTCTTCACAGCTCATGAACACTTGTCGGAATCAAAACACCCTTGGGTACAGTTGCAGGCCTGTGGTGGCCTTAACTTGTACAATGTAGGATCCTGATGATATTTCATTCTGGCCACATAAGTAAATGTAGCTGGCTTCTCATTGTCGATGGTATTCACTGCACATATTGGCATTTCCACTTCTCCTTTGGAAATGTCATCCCCGCAAATGCCTTCTCTTACATTGAGCTTTTTCACTTTTTGAATTTCTCTGACGGCCAAATTCGGCTAACCTTCAATTCTTCGCAGATGAAACTTGAACTCCAAAAACCCATATCGTCCTTTCTCCATCCAGTACTGGTCCACCAGATAGAGCCCGTAGTATATGTGTATGTGGTAACAACTGTTTGTTTTTACCTTTTTTTCTGGGTCTCCCTGATCCAGCCAATCACTCTCACGGGTGCTCTAGCACAAATGTTGTTAATCAACGCAAAATTTCCTTTTGTTAGCTTTTATTTCTCTACTTCAGCTTTGTGTTGTGTGGGACGCCCACCTTCACCCGTATATATCATGACATCTGAATCATCAATTTGATCGTCATATACACCAGCCGACACAATACTTGTGGCTAGAGTCCTGCTTCCTCGCAAGTAGTCTATACCAGGCATAATTTGGCAGTGGAAACCAATGATGCAAAGTTCTACCCTGTACTGGAACTCATCACCAACTTCAACACCAGGAACTACTCGTAAGGTTGGTTCGTTAATTAATCTACCAGTCTGACGAAAAACTTCGTGGTCTCTTAGATCATCCTTGTTACGGCCACGTATAACTTTGGTTTCAGCTTCTTGCGAACACTTCCTGCAGACCAAGTGAAACAAGCGCAGTGCATCCCTGATCTTCTTACGGTGCCTGACAACCAGCGCAACAGATTCAACTAAAACATTATCTCCTTCCTTGACATCTGCTTCACCTTCGCCAGGTGAAAACTTTGTTAAGACCAGGTCACTACACCCCTCATCAGGAGGACACTTGGTTTCATGATAACCATTTTCAAACCTTATTGGTTTTTACTTCACCATGGCAGAGCAAGATATACGTTTCACATTTGGTGTCGCTGGACTCCACAAATCTGTAGGTTTCAACTTAAGTCTTATCTTTGTATACAGGGAAGACTCGTATTACTCCAGGCAACTCAAACTGTTTGCCAGTCCCTAAATGCAATTTGGCACTTAGTTCAGTACAAACTGACCCACCTGCTTGATGGTGTGAACCTGTGTGTTTGTTTATTGACTTCTATGAGCTTTTGATACTCCTTTTTCACTTCCACTCCCAAAACTCTATCCAAGCAATTAACAGGTTCTTCCAAAGTTAATAACGCTCTAGAACATGGCCCTTTTTCGGAGACCGTTTCCTTTCACCGGATCCCAAGTCACTGCCCTTCTGAAATCGACATTGCTTCGTGTCATCGACTGCTCTAGCGTCAACTTGCCCACGAACTTCCCCTGCTTGTGCTTGCTTCCATATATGTTGGGAAAAATACACTCCAGCGAAAATAAGTTAGAAAATATTTCCCCTACTCGATGAAATGAATAGGAGACACCCAAAATAAAAATAGATGGAAACTTTCTTCCCAATTTAGAGAAAAGAAAACCAACCTACTCGATCAACTTTAATTAAGAAATCTCTTACAATTAAGTATCGAAATAAAATTTGAGAAAACTCTGCTAACTTAAATCAGATCAATAACAAGATCTAAAAGATACAATTCTTAAGAAATTGAGAAAAATATCATACACCTCAAATGAAAAAATGGATCAATCTCACACCCTGGATTACACCCCACTTCAACTTGAGATGATGAAAAACT
The DNA here is from genome assembly GCA_033002965.1 of Piper betle. NCBI lineage: Eukaryota > Viridiplantae > Streptophyta > Magnoliopsida > Piperales > Piperaceae > Piper > Piper betle. Next base: position 68,810 of record JAURVB010013962.1, on the reverse strand, counting down.
TCTCCAATCTCTCCCATTATGAGTGAAACCACTCCCCGTTATGTGGAAAAACTCCACCCAATACATGTAGAACATTCTACTAAAGTGTGAAAAACTTCACCCCAATAAAACTAGAAACTCTACCTAAATGTGAAAAACTCCACCCAAAATAGTAACACTACTCCCAATTACAATCCACAAACAAAGGTAGAGAAAGAAAAGAAATTAACCACTGTTGATCTTGTCGAAGAACCCGAAGTAATATCTTCACTTCACAACAAACAGTTTCACTTTCTTCTCCCACATGTACTACCAATAGTAACCCTGTCTTTCTTCTCCCACATGCACTACCAATAGTAACCCTGTCTAGATCTATAATCCCTCAAGTCTCCCCTAAAGGAGAACACTCCATTGAACTTCCCCAAAAGGAAAGCACACCGAATACATACCTCTAATCACATATTTATAGACTAGAGATATGAATACCACTTAGAAATAAAGAGCCAACTCTAAATACTATTTCTTGAGCATTAGAATCATCACTAATAAGTCTCTTCAAGTATTTCATAAATTCTCATCGAATTTGTTGTACCTCTTAGAAAATATCTCAACACCATCCATGTTCCCCCTCATTCTCATCAACAACTTCACCTGGGACCAAAGGTTTTGGCTTTTGCTGATCAGATGACCCATGACTAGGTACGGCACCACCACCATCAATACCTTGTCTATCACTCAGCAACGCAGCAGCTTTCTTTTTCTTCTTCTCAGCTAGATATCGGAGGCATTGCTCCCTACCCATGAGCGCCGCATTCGGTCCACAATGCATCGGCCATTCCCGGACAGCAGACACAGTCCTCATCGGCAACTTACTGGAAACCACCCCACCACTCCCATCCATCACCCTGCCATCAAGCTGCTCATGCTTGCTTACACCCCCATCCTTCTTCATTGAAAGCTTCATCTTTTGCCCACGTGACCCTTCTACCTTTTTCTGCAATCATCTTCGCAATCCCCTTTTGCTCCGTCTACACTTTTATCCTTGCTATCAAGCTGTCGGAGGCATTTATCCCATTTACTCCATCTACATGTACACTCTTCCTCCGAACATCCACATTCTTACCCTTACCGTGAAGCTGCTGGAGGCATTTATCCCATGTTGCTCCATCTACATGTACACTCTTCCTCTGAACATCCACACTCTTCCTCGTTCCACCAAGCTGCTGGAGTCACTTCTCCCATGTTGCTCCATCTACATGTACACTCTTCCTCTGAACATCCACACTCTTCCTCGTTCCATCAAGCTGCTGGAGGCACTTCTCCCATGTTGCTCCATCTACATGCTCCTCTTCCCACAACACTCCTCCTATCCCGTCAGGCCGCTGGCGGCAATCATCCCATGTAGCTCCATCCACCTCCACACTCTTCCTCTTCCCATCAACGCTCTGCTATACCCATCAAGCTGCGGGACTTGTTCACCCCTTTTTGCTCCATCCACGCTCTTCCTCTCCCCATCAAGCTGCCGTAGGCATTCGTCCCTGCTCAGACTACCCACGATCCTCCCGCAGAACTCCGGCCATCGCCGAGAAGCTGAAAAAACCGAGTTTTCCACTTCACCTCGCCCTTATCGGAGCCATTGCCCTTCTCCTCTCCCATCTCCCAGCATACCAAAACCGAAAACAGCAACACAGACACTGAATATCGTAACCGGTTTTTCTATACCAAACACAACAACACAAGCAAAACACTGATTCTTGGATCCATTTTTTCCCACACCAAAAACCAACAACACAAACATTCATTGTTGGGATCCATTTTCTACCCCAAAATATTCAAAACAAGAGCAGAAAAAAACTGCCCTTTACTTTACCAATTAGGGAATGGTTCACATAGTCTGACCACTAGTTGTCTATCACTGTAACATCCGGGACAACAAAAGTTAGCACAGAACGGGGCGTAAAATGTATGAAAAAATCGGAAAAAAGATTGCAGGATGTGAAGATGAGTAGATGTGATAATATGATGGAGAGATTGAGGGAGGAGAGTGACCTGAAATCGGAAGATGAATTAATGGTTGTTGGTGGGTGTTGTTGCATGGAAAGGAGGAGGAGCTCAAGAGTGTTGAGCAAGACGATGCTTTTTGTGTGTTTGTCCAATATATGAGAATGTAAATTGTTGGATTTGTGTGTACATATTATTGATTTAGCGGGTTTGGCCCCTTATTGGGCCTTTTGCCCTGATTAGGCCTTTTATATGGTCCTGGTTACCATAAAGATTGCTGGTTCATGTAGTGGAAGATGTTGATGCATCAAGCCATTAAAAGCAAGTTGTGCCATCCACATTTCTAATTACTCGGCAGAATTGTGTTATTTAATGCTCAATATCCACTTGATCCTCAATATCTACTCGAATAAGGCTTGATTTAAGGCCGGTGAATAATTTTTTGTATGGAAAATATCCACCGGAATTATATAATATACGCAATAAGAAGCCCTTCATTTATAATTAATAATATGATAAAAATTACCAATTTTAAATACAATATTTTAAAATAACATAGATTTAATATTGTATAAAAATCGTAATAAAATATATACATATATATATATAGCCCATTTATTGCTCAGGATTTCTAATTAGTAACTTGTATAATCTAATCCAGTATTTCTTAGATTAAAGTTAGGGAAATTTAGAAATATTAGCAGCAGATACTCGGAATAGTCTGTCATCCAACAATAGCTGCACACAAGATAAACTAGACTAATACATAAAATGATAAAATTCAGAAATTAGGGTCATAGTAACATTCGATTTTGGACAACCAAATACCAATAACCAACTTTTTAGTTCTAAACACCCTAAAAATCCATCAACAATTTTAAATCATTGATTACTCTGGCCTACTCATAAATTGCATTCTGAACCGTAAAACTATCAAAAGATGAATCCTTTTTGCTCATTCGGATAGTTTTCCGCAAAGCTTTGTCCACAACCAACCTTCCCTTTCGGCTAGGAACTGGAAGCACTATCGTCCATTTGGGATGGTCCATCAAGAAGCACTCGGTACCAAAAGGATCGAGGGCATCTGAAGGCAAAACTCTCAGAAGTAGTATTTAGACTCTTCTTAATTGCAAAATAGTTTAACTTTTGATTTATACCTATAATTACTCTACTTCAGTTCAACCGCAAGACTTAACCATTTTATAAATCAGAAATCCACGGTGATAAACGAAGCTAATACTTTCTTCAGGCCCAAAACACGGCACAGCCTATCATACGGGTTCTTCCCAAGACGGCCTCTACTAACACAGAAAACCGACGAAAACAACCAATCGATAAAGCAAAACTTTGGAAATTTTACAAACTTAAGAAACGTAACTACAAGTATGAACTTTAAATTTAATGTATTTGCAATATAAGAAAAGCTAAAATGAAATTTATAAACACATACCTTTGCAGAGAGAAAGATGACGGTTGGAGAAGCGCTCAAAACTATATCATTCATATTTGGCTAACTAGAGCCAAAGCTTACAAGTAATGACGTTATATTTCCCCGTGACTCTCTTTTACAACTACTAAACTTCTTTTCTATATCCTATACATCAGTCAAAGTTCCCTATTTACAGAGAAACTTCGGTTAGGATTGACGCACGACACCTGGGTAGGCAGCTACCCATGCGAAATTATAATTTCACGCTCAGACTTATAATTCATGCATACAAGTTGACCGTACACTAACCATTTGCCCTTTAAAAAGTAAAATTACATATTTGCCCTTGACTGCACAAGTGACAATGACATCATTTGTGGGACCTATCTGACGTATTGCTAACGTATCTGTGTGGCATCCACGCCACTGTTGACAGTTTTACTTTTACAATTTACCAAGGTAAATTTGACCATGGTAAAACGAAAATCTTGAGATTCCTCTGCGTAAGGCTTACGCAGGCCTTCATCTTTTACTTCTACCATAATGAAACGGTAGATCTTGCAGTTTTTTACTCTTGTGTTGGAGTAAAATCTCCGATGTTGAGTCCTTTTGACACGGAGAAGAAGTGCCCACTACATCTTCTGATATGGGTATTACAAATATCTTGAAATATTCCAGATTTTTGCAAAGAAAATATTGAATGGAAAACTCTTCAGCTTCGCATATATCAACCCAGGACATTTTAGTTTTGCATTTTTCTCTTATCATGTTTTACGTATTATCGTTTTGGATTTTGGGTAAATCCACAACCATTAACGGACTTAATTTCTTGGATTCATGAGTTGTTTAATCATGAGCCTCATTCTCAGAAATTGTTGGCTTTAATGCCTCATTATGAGTGCGACGGGTTTGAATATCTGTCTTGAGATCTCGTAACAGATTTTGTTGCACAGGCATTTTGACATTTTGCTTGGAAATCTGTTTCAGTAATACCTCATTGATTTTGTTAAGTTGACAAAGCTACTCTGATTTTGAAATGCAATTCTGACACAATATTGAAGGGTGTCAAGCAATATTGAAGGGGTTGATTTTTTATCGAAGGACTAACATAAAAATTAATCCCATATTATTTTCTAGCAAATTCAAAAGCATCATGAAGGATATCAAAACCTTCCCATAATGGAGTTTTGAAAGTTGACACGGAAACGAGAACATCTGGCCCAAGAATTGAATAAACCAATTTTATGACCCTTGACAATCACATAGAATTTGTATTGCTTTTTAGCGAGGGGCATTGAAATAGTGAAATATGTGGCTAAAGCTTGGAGACACCTGATTCCATAGCTTTTCTCTTGAAGCAGAAGGGCTTGACATAAACTGTCTAGCAAACATTACTGCTCACTAGGTACGTTATATTTTGAAACAAATGAAAGATTTGAAGGGATAAACTTCTTAAGAAGGATATCACCATACCTACACATTTCCTTGAAATCAAGAAATAATTCTTTAGTTTTCAGATCACGAATCCTAAACTTAGGTAATATTTTCCTAGTGTTTTTCTTGAGAGAGGAAGACTCCTTTTTATCTTGATGCTGCTAAATAGTTAGCTAAGTTACATATGAGTATGAACCTTTTCAAGCCAATTCATAAAATTTTCTGGTAAACCAGAATGCATTGATTGAAGTCCAGAATTAGAAGTTTGCTTCTTCCTTTCTTCAGATGTTAGAATACCACGTTCAGCCATGAACTCAGAGGTGGTTGGGCGTTGAACTGATTCGACAGTGCATTGAGGTGACAATTTCTTGTCAATTGAAGTTCATGTCTTCAAAGTTGAAGACAACTCCCTTCGAGTTTTGATTTTGAGCCTTAAGCTCATTGAGCATCCACTCAATATCTTGGATCTTTTCATCCATTACCTGCAGAATCAATATTGCTGTTAAGATATCTCGAAAGAGTATAAGCTAAAATATTATCTGAAGCTTTTATATGTTCAATATTAGCCTTAAAATCGCTTGAGATATTATATAATCTCTGAATTCTATCCACCTTCGTATTCCAATTTTATTAGTGTTTATAGTGTTATAGAAATATTTTAAAACATGACAATCCATTCTTAGCATAAATTTACATCCAAGAATGAATATTTCAAAACCTTAAGAGCCTTGAGGACAATATCCATTTCAAAATTGAAACTAGATTTTGTCTAGTTTTAAATTTACCTGAAGTATACCAACATGGCATTTCTTCAGTTTTTGAAGAGTATTCATGAGGACGAACTAGCAAAACAGCCCTCCAACCATCTTGTGAGACATCTATTTCAATAATTTGATACTCATTTGCTAAAGGTAGTCTCACAGGTACAAGATTTAATATCAATCTCTTAACCTCTAAAACTAAGTTTTCATCTTGCTCGTTAAATTCAGTAGTACACTTAGGTGAAACCTTAGTATATAATAGACCAAGGATTTCGCCTATATTAGGAATAAAATTCTTAACATAATTGACTATGCCAAGAAATCCGAAAGTTCACTTTTTATTACCGGTGTAATTGTTACGAAATTCATGAACTTTCTTAACAATATGATCTTGTAGTTTTACATAATTCTTGCCTAGTTCAAAGCATAAGAAATTAATCCTATCTTTGAATAATTCCATCTTTTTCTTACTTATTACTAGACCATGAGTTTTGAATTCATCAAGGATAATCCTTAAATAAGATATGTGTTCTGATAATGTATTAAAGAAAACTAGCACATCATCAATGTAAATAAGGACAAATGAATTTCATTTCTTGAAAATATTATCCATTCATCTTTGAAGTATTGTTGGAGCATTTTTTAATCCAAAAGGTATTACAAGCCATTCATAATGACCAAGTAGAGTAATAATTGCAATCTAATGTATTGAAGGTTCACTCATCTTAATTTGATGAAAACCAGATTTGCGGTCAAATTTCCTAAAGTATTTAGCATTTTGGATGTGGCTAAGTAAATAGTCACGATTTGGGGATGTTACAAGCATCGCCTGTTGTGTTATCATTTGTAAAACCCCAACTTTGGGTAAGGGTTTTACCCACTTATAGTTTGCCCGGTTTGGATCAGTCTCTAGTCGTTTAAAGGGAACTCGAGCCAGGACAATTTTAAGAATATGAGCATAAGGCCCGGATGACCATAAGAGCATGTTATGGAGGTTGAGTATGCTTGACATATATATGATAGTTTCAATTATGATACAGTAGATCATAAGTTATCATTGTATACACGAAATATACATATGATTTTATGAGTTAGCTAGGATTTTAGGCCTAGATCTAGGCCGGTGCAGCATTTAGTATCGGTTTGGGATTTTTAGGGTATCTCATTACATGCATCATGCGGATTTTGGCTCATCGGATTGTGCCCCTGTGGGCCCAGCTCGATTGCGTTCAAGGTTTCGAGGCCCATTCCCTTCTTGCCTCGATTCCTACCTATAGAGTCAATTTTATGACTCGAGTCAGATTGACTTTAGATGATCTTGATCTGAGCTTTTCATCCATATGTATATTGCATATACCCATAGGTGGGCCTCACTAGGCCACGAGTTGTCGAACGTCCGGATCATGCCACGTGGCAAGATTCTAAGCCGTACACTCAACCCTAGCTCCAACCATTTATTTCTAGTGATGCCCCTTGATTTTGGACGTTTTCACTTTAGCATCGCCACCACTTTGGCTTGCCGCCAGCGAGTCTCCACCTGGCCCCCGGCCACCGAATCGGCACCCCCATGACCGCCTCGCAGCCGGCCTTCTATTCGTATCACTCATGACCATCAGCGCCGCCGCAATTGCCACCGACGGGAGAGTTTTGGAAGCTGGTTTCCTCCATCACTGTCGGCGTTCGAATCAATTTCCGACGCCGGCGAGCTACCTCTAGCCAATCCGACCATCCACACAGCTTATATTCGCTAAGATCTCCATTTTGAGACAACCTACGATGACCGCCTCGACCGGGATCACCGCACCCGGCGGCGATCCGCCTCCTTTCCTGATGTTTTCCATCCAGCCAGTTGCCAGCTCCACCGATCATCACCACCAGAGCCTCCACCTTGACGCCCCTCTCCAACCCGATCGGTGGGAGCCTCAGCCGCACCGCCGTCGGCGAGCACCACCGCCCCCGATCTTGCCTGTGTTTGTGTCCGCGCAGTTCGCGTTTGCGTTTGCATTTGCCTACTCGATCTTGTTCACCAGCTCGCCAGACCATGTACTTCATGTCCACCTATTCAACCCAACCCATTTTTCAATTAACTCAGACCAGGTTGCTTCACCCCATTCAGTTTGGTCTGGTATAGCTCGGTTTAATCCGATTTAGCTCATTTTCGGACCGTTTTCGTCAGTTCTTGCACCGTTTTTGGTAATTCAAAAACCTCTATATTAGTTTAGATGCATATTCACATGATTTGGCATGTTTAGATATTATGATTATTTTCTTTATTATTTATTTATTTATTTATTTATCATATATGATGAATGTTTACATGATTATTTGTTATTATTAATATTATATTTACTTATGAATATTAGTCTTAGTATGTTTACTAAATTGTATATTTATTTATTTATTTATTTATCCATCTATTTGCTTGTTAGGGTTTATATTATTATTTATTTGTATTTAATTATTTATTCTTGTATTATATAACTATGATATTCGTATTATTCATGATTAATGAGTATTAACTATTTGTTTATTTATTTATTTACAGAATTATTAATTATTTAATTATTTATATATTTACTAACACGAGTATATATGATATTTACTCATATATTATTATTTTTTTGATTAGAGTACTATTTATGTTCATGTATTTATTATTTACCTTATTATCTATGTGTGTATTTATTTGTTTATTTATTATTATTATGTCTCGATTTGCATGCCAGGTGTTTAATTATAGCCTTAATAATACTATTTTTTATTAGGATGTATTAATGATATGAGCACACACTACGAGCATGCATCATATAAAGATATTAGTATCTTACTTAACAATGGGTTTTGATGTAAGTCTCGGAGTCCGAGCTCGTCGTAGATGTGCAGATACACTTGGAGCTTGGACCACATATCTGTAGGACTCTCCCTCTCTACTTGACTCCCTACGTGTTGAGTTAATCATGTTTTAGATGTAGAATGACATCGGCGGCATTTTATCGGATCCCTCCAATGTCGGGCCATTCAGCTATGTTTTTACACATGTTTAATAAAACTAAAAGGATGAGATCCTTTGTTGGTTTTCGAACTTAAACTCCAAAAATATATGATATAAGCCTCTTCCCTAAACCTATTATATAAGTACGCGCATTTTTACGGATTTCACAAATAAGAGAGTGAGCGGTACGGAGATATGTATGAATTGCACTAGTACTTCTTCAAATCCTGAGGTAGTGCGGTGTATGAGGATACTGCGTAATACAACACAATTTTGAAATTTGTGGCACTAACTTAATTGTTCTTTTTGCCACTCGAGTACTGTGGCAAGTGATATGGAAGATATGAGGCGTAAGCGTTGTATGTATGAATACCATTATGAGCTGTGCATGCGAGCCAACACTTGCTTAAGTATGTTTGCTTACCACCCAGTGTGAGGTAATCTTGAAGTTTCATAAGTTTTCGTACGTAATGGAATACCCATTTGCTAGTTTGTATTAGTTATTTTTCGGACGAGTAACATTCGTTACTGACGTTTTTCATATTATATATATTGGTCTTGAAATCTTGAGTCGACTTTAGTGGGAAGACAGATAAACGTTACACACACTTGAGCTCAATGCAGTTATTTACTTTCTTACTTTTATTTATGTTCGATGTGTTTTGACGTGTATTTAATAATGTTTTTCATTCTCATGACACCAAGAAGGTTGTTTCGATCTATTATATCGTTCGAGTCGTACCGACCGACAACTTCAAACATGACTCGACTCAATTGTGACATTTCTGATTTAGTTTTTAAGTGAATCGAAATCGGGGTATTACATCATTCACTCTTCTATAGCCAATGATGATGCGAGCTTTACCACAAAGGATTTCTGCATGATTTTCTACTATAAAAGCTTGGGATTTATGAGGAGAATTGCTTGGACAAATTAATCTTGTTTTGGATAATTCCTCCATATACAGAGAAAAGTCCTTTGTAATTTCTTGATTTTATTTTATATTTTTGTTTTTTTATAATAATTTGAAGATTTAGAATATTGAGTTCACACAAAGGTTTGTCAATGTTCCAAAATCTCAAACGATGTTGATCTCTTATAATTCCTAACTTGACTAGGTTAAGAATTACAGTATTGATTTCTTCAGAATTGTATAATTCTTTAGAAAGAGTTTTCCTCATTTTACACAGATGTGCGTATTCAGAATAAGATAAACTAGTCAGAGAAAAGCTTATCTCTTCATAGTTTAGATTACACGAATTGCCTATTGCACAATTTTGACAACAAGGTTTTAAAAGATCTTGCTTAGGGTTATCTAAACGATTTCATTTTTTTCTATGTTCATATTTATCTTGCCTAGATTTAGAAGAAAACTTCCTAAATCTATTATCTTTCATAATTTGAGAAGATGATACAACTACTTCTTTGTTGGGAAAAGAATAGGTACTAATTTCACCACAATGCGTTAGCGTGTTTGGTTTTAAACAAAAAACTTCCGTTTGATTTTGATTGATTTTACAAGGAACATGAGTTAGCTCATTGAAAAATGCACAAATATTTTTTGTTAGAATTACTACTCCCATTTTTTCATATGTAAAGGGTAATCCAATTAAAAAATTTACATCAATTTTTATAGGTCTTAGGAAAACATATTTCAAATCATAACAAACATCCAATGTTTGGCATTCATTAAAAAATGCTCATCTTGAAAGTTTTAGTTTATGGGTGTAATGATGAACTTGTTCATGAATACCAATCCCAGTGTGTCGAATCTTAGGATCTAAGAATTCTTCATCATTAGGATCTAAAATATTTTGATTAAGGAGGTAGATCTAAGAAAATAATTTTCTTAGTTTCATGAATATAGATTTTACAGTTCAATTTAATGTCGATAACTCTCGCATTTTTATTACAAATGAGCTGACCATCATGATCTTGTAATGATGAACTTGTTCATGAATACCAATCCTAGTGTGTCGAATCTTAGGATCTAATAATTCATCATCATTAGGATCAAAAATATTTTGATTAAGGAGGTAGATCTAAGAAAATAGTTTCTTAGTTTCATGAATATAGATTTCACAGTTCAATTTAATGTCGATGACTCTTACATTTTTATTACAAATGAGCTGACCATCGTGATTTTGTAAGTTCATTGATTTAGCACATTCCGAAATATTGTCAATATTTTGTTCGGTGTCAAAATAAAACACATCATTATCAAATTTTAAAGAATTAATATGGTCAGTCATAACTAAGAATTCATCTTCTTCATGACTATTCCGTCAGGCAAATTCTCATATTTTTGGCTATTCCGTCAACCTGTTTTGCAAGTGAATTTACTGCCTTAATCTTGTTGATATTGATCTTGGTCTTCAACCCTAGCTCCAACTCCATCCCCTTGGAGACAAAACTGTGTGTCGCACTAGTATCAATCAGAGCTAAAACCTGCCTCCCATTCACTACAACTAGAACATACATTAGGTTAGCTCCTCCAGAAGTTGTATGTCCAGCCCTCAACGTCCCAAGTATCTAAAGGGTATATGCTTGAGTAAGAGGCACCTCTTCCTGCTGACCTGGGTCTGCAGCTGCCACCATAGCATTCACCTTGGCTTTGGTTGGACACTTCCTTGCCCGATGTGGACCATTGCACAGAAAGCACCCAGATTGCCTCACATCGGCAACCCGGTTGTTGTTACCAACCCTAAAGTTGAACTCTCTCCCCTTCAGCTTTGGCCTGGACGGCCTCTCCTTGCCATCCTGGTTGCTGCCCTTGCCTGACTGGAACTTTTTACCTAGGACCTCATCTCTCATGCCCCCAATCGGTTTATAGTCCATCAACGTGTCAGCCGCTACCAAAGCTACAGGTAGGTCTTGTACTTTCTGCTTTTTCAGCTCTATTTGTGCCCAAGGTTGCAAACCCATGATGAAGTTAAACAACTTATCCTCCTCAGACCTATTTTTTATGTTGAGGAGATAAGAGCTGAACTCCTTGACGTATTCTCTCACTGTTTCTGATTGTCTCAATTTCTATAGTCGGTCCCTTGCCACCCATGTAGCGTTGGTTGGCAAGAATTTCACTCGAAACACCCGTTTCAAGGAATCCCAAGTTTCCATGCAGGGTCGGCCAGCATTCTCATCCTCCTCGGTGTGATTTCGATACCATAACTTCACATCCCTCGTCATAAACATGTTGGACATAGAAACGTGGCACTCTTTGGGGATCTTTGCAGCAACGAAGTACTCTTGAATATCCCAGATGAAGTTTTCTAGGTCCATGGCTGACCTATTCTACTTGAACTTCTTTGGCTCTGGCACCTTGAGCCTTCCCGGAATAGAGTTATCTTCGCCTATCTAGTCCACACTGATTCCGTGTTGAGGCTGCAACACCATAACCTGCTTCAAGAATGCTACATCTGCATGTAAAGCCTCAAAAGTAGCCTGGACCTAGCATCTCCGCCGTCTCACTCTGCGTTGTACTGGGCTCGGGCCGGTTGCCAACCCGAGAATTCAAGTCCAACAACCCTTCTGTTAAGGACTGCAGTCGATCCAGGATGGTATGTCCATCTCCATTGTCGATAGGCCCTCCTATCAATGCTTCCAATCACACAACTCTCTCCCTAAGAGCTTCTGCTTGTGTGTCCATTCTTGGTTACTGATTTTGGTAGAATGTGGAGGCCTTTCCCCTGAAAGCTGTGTTATGCTTCACAAGTCCTTCGGATTTCAACTATGCTCTAATACTTGTTGTCACATGGTTAATTTAGAGCCAAAATTTTCACCCTAAAACCAGTCCTCTGTAGCGTATTCCCTTCTTGGGAACACCAGCCTACTACTTTCCCGCAGCCCACATACCGCTATTTATAGCGGCACACCGAAAGTCTCACCTGCGAACACGAGCACACCCAACATCAATACCCTACCCAACTGCTAGCGATGCTGGTATCGGTAGTCGGCTACCGGTTATCACATCACAGAAAACACACAAACCCACAAAGCTGTAGTGTATTACGCCCCAAATACTAATCACCCAACCTCGGTACAGCCAGATCCCGGAATCACAGATTCAACCTTTGGTGCCAAATTCAACGTTAACACCACAATATTACGGGAACTCCACCCAACCTTTATTTCAATTCTATGAACAAAGGAAATATAAGTAATCCCTCACTAGACCACTTGTAAGTCGTGGACATGCACCCCCACAACTTTGCCTCTCTACACTCGCTCGAGAGACTGTGAGAATAATGAGCCTCTCTTCTCAAACTAGTCCTTAGACACAACCCCAAGTTGATCCCCCTAGATCGACCTGTTTTACATGGAAATCTCTCAACTAGAAAGCAAGTAGGTTGTGGACCAATAAAGATGTGCACCTGATCCTAAAGGAAGACTTCGACTACACCAGTAGTCATCCTCCTCCTTGTAGTTCCAATCCGAACTCCACGAATTGGCTGCAACAACTGCAAGCCATATTTATCCACACGCCAACATCTTTATCTCCAAAGATTGCGTGAATATCTCCATCATTGGCCCGTGAAAGATCACGATCTTCTCCAAGATCTCTTTCGTCTCTATCGGCAATTCCTGGATCAAACAAACTCTTCGGTGCACATCGGCAGCATTGTCAAACCCTGCTGGCTGGACCCCAGCCCACTCTCGGCCATCCTCAACTACCGACATTCCAGCCCTGTGTGCGTCCCACTACTGCATCCTCATGCACCGCTAAAGCTCGTGTGTGCTGCCTGGCAACCTCGACCAACATGTCAAGATACCGCTATCTGGCTCGGTATGCCTCTGCACCATGCACGCGTGCACTTGCTACTTGGGTTGCTACCTGGCTTGGCACCGCTCACTGAACGTACTGCTCCAATCCTCGGCACGCCCGCAACTGAATACCGCTCCTAATTCTCGCTCGGAGGTGGATACCGTTCCAATTCTTGGCACGCTCGGTCTTGGGACATCGGCACGCTTGGTACTTCCAACCTCTCACTACCGATACTTTTCGTGCACCTGCTCACCCACGCTTGGCACCCGGCATCAGTACGCTCGATCACTTGCTCGTGATCTCGCTCTGCCAATGCTCGGTACTTCTCGTTCAAAGCCACTGGTCATGCTGCTACTCAAAACCCGCCATCTTGTGGTTTACTCAGTGCCATGCAGCACTATTCTTGGTACTCCTTACCAATCCATATGCCGCTACATGCTGTCCAACACCAATCACCGGCACACCATGCACCATAGTTCAATCCTTGCCTGCAACTATATTATAGGTTAGTACTTGGTAAGTTGTTTCTACCACTCGAATAGCACCGACTATCCGTCTTGGACGTAGGATGACTAGGGACAACCGCCAAACTCTAGCTCCCTCGGTGTCCTATGGGCTACACCCATAACACCTACCATGTCACATCCTACCCCTAAGTTGCTTGAGTGACTTCTTCAACATGAGTCTAATGTGGTCGAAAAGTAATTTCAAGGCTAATATTGACATACTTACCAAACTACCCATGCCCAAAGAATTTCATCCATCATCAACCACATCAAAAGAATTTTTTCATGTGTATGATTTTTTAATGTGTAAACCATACCTAAAAAAGCCTAGATTATATATAATGCTAGGTTTCCTTCTATTAGTTTAACTAAAATAATTAAACTAATAATTTGAAATAATATTATATTTTTCAAATTGAGGAGGGGATAATTGATGAGTTATTCTTTGGGCTCTAGTTGTCAAACCAACATGCTTAATTGGGCATAGTCAATTTATTATTTATAAATAAACATATTAAAAATTCAATAAAAATGTTAAAAAATTTCCTCCAAGATTTAAGTTTGGAACCTTTGATGACTTCTAATCATCAAACTACAAGATGTTATTATTATTTTCTTATGGCTTTGCGAAATAAAATCTAAAAACAACAGTACATATATTATTGTTTCCTTCCAAATCTTACAAGCTCACCCCGGATAATATAATAATCTTAGTAACAATAATAATAAATTATATAATAATATATTAATCACAGTAATAATAGTAATAAATAATATTATGGGCTTGGCTAGCTTCTCCAATCACCTCTAATTTGGGTCGTCCAATTATAAATGCAGCCCAAATCTAATTTTCAAAATTAAAAAACCCCTCCTCCTAACCCTTCCGCCTTCCTCGACCCCTGCCCATCATCCCCGCCTCTTCCTCCCTGCCTCATGTCGTCCGCTATCCTCCCCGGCCCCTGCCGTCTTGTCCTCACCGTCTGCCCACTGCTGTCCGTGTCGCCCCTTGATGTCCTCCTCAATCCTCTACCCCATGCCACTAGTTGTCCTGCCCCTAGCCCCTGCAATCATGACAGGTAGTAAAAGTATTCTTTTTATCCTTTGATTTCTTACTTCTTAAGTTCTCAATAGGGTGGTTTGGTAGAAGTATTTTTACTTTGAATCATGTAGATATAAACTCTCGACTTCATTTTAATGTGGGTTATTTTGTTATAGGATGTAGTGTAATGTTGTTTTATGTGATTATTTGATAGTCGATTTATTTTTTAGAGGATGATTTACTTCTTTCATGATATGAGTCTATGACACATTCAACTACATGTAATATCAATTATGTAGTCTTGTGATTCTACATGTGAAAAGTGGACTTGATATTAAGTTCATTTTTGCCCTTGCTGTAACTATCTTCTTCAATAGATGTTATTATTAGTGGACTGAGAACAATTATTTTTGGATTGAAAACAGTTTTTTAATACCAGTTCATTTTTTAACTTATAGTGCTATGGATTTATTTACTTGTAAATTTTATTGTTAAATATTTGATAGTTTGGTTTCAATTAAAATTTTAATTATGCACTGTAGTATTCTATGGGGTTTCCTACTCTAATACCTTTAAGGAAATTGATTCTTTGATAGGTTATCTATGTTTTATTTATTAGTTAACAATGTATTTCTTATCCTTTTTTGCATGTATTTAGATTAATTTTACTGGTATTTAGTTTTTAATTTTGTTGAAAGATCGTATCAATGAGAATGAAATGAGTCAAGCCATAGCCAATGGTTTGGAAGGCATAATTGAAGTAATTGATGAATTGAACAAGGTGGTTGAATATGAGGAAGTGCAAAATCTGGAGCACGAGAATGAAGAAAATAAAAATGAAAAGCTTGGAAGCAAGGAGAAAGAAAACAAAGACTCACAAAGTACCATTGGTACATTATTGATGCCCTGAGAAAGAATGGAATTCAATTCTAGTGATGAAGCTTATAATTTTTATAATGCATATGGTTTGCTAACGGGTACTAGAAAAGTTTATTCTGTTTATTCCAAGGGATCAAATATCTTGTACAAAACATTATTTGTTTATAAGAAGGAAGGAACAAAGAGGTTGGATGACTTAGAGAAGCTGGAAAAAATATTAAATGATGACCAGACTCAAGAGGGAATTGTAAGGCAAGGATGATAATTAAATTAAACAAGGACATGAAATGACTTGTGGTTAACTTTGAAGACATTCATACACATGGTTTTGCATCTCCAACAAAGGTTATTTTCAAACATGTTATATGCATTTCTTTTTACTTTGTTAGGTAGCATTTCTAATATTTAAATCCATATTATTTTGATTTTCCTTTAATATGTTAATAAAATCCGATCGCATAAGAATATGGAATCAACTTCTAAATAGCTTATTACAGTCTAAATGATTGTGGAATTAGGTCGTGCAAAATTTTGCGGGTCTTGAATCGATATGTATAAAGTCACTTCACATGATTGTAAGAATCATCCAGTAAAGGTGAGAAAGAATAATATTGATCAACACTGTATGCAAGTGTTTGACTTCTTTCAACATAAAACAAGGGTTGAAGATGGTTTTTTCTTTGAGACGGAGGTTGATGAAAATAATCAAGTCAGAAGTATTTTTTGTGTAGATAAAAGGTCAAGGATGACATATATGTAATTTGGAGATGTTGTAGTTTTTGATGTGACATACAACAAAAATATTTTTAAAATGCAGTTTGGTCTATTTACAAGTGTTAATCATCATAAACAATCTACACATTTTGAATGTGCCTTATAGATGAAACAACTGACACTTTTACTGGGTTGTTTGAAACATAGAGTGCATGTGGGGCAAGAAGCCACAAGGTATTATAACAGATCAAAATTTAGCGATGAGTAATGCTATTGCAAAATTCTTTCTTGGTACTCAACATAGGTTTTATTTTTGGCACATTGGAATGAAAGCCAAGATGCCTTTAAATCATTTTGGACAACATCCAGACTTTATCAAAGACTACAATAATTGGAGATTTGCTGAAACAGTTGAAGAGAGTGAAACAATTTTAGAAAGAGATGAAAGTAAAATATGATTTTACGGTGAGTAGTTAGTTAAATGAAATGTATGAAGTTCGTTCACAATCGATTAGTGCCTACCTTAATGGGGGTGGTATGCCACCCGTGTTGCTCCCCACCCACGCGAGCCCCGCCCCTCATACCGGGTTTCGCCGCCCCTCGGCCGCACCCCGCCCCCGGCCCCGCCCTGCACCCAACTCCGCCACTCCCCCGGCCAACCCCCTCGGCCCCGCCCGCAGCCATCCCCCACTGCCCCTGTCAGGAGCCGCGGTGGTCCCCCCTCCCCACGTTGCTCCTCCCGCTCACGGTCGCCCGCACCTGGCCGGCGCCACACGCTTCCCAGCAGGCCCATCCAACCCTGAGGTAGCGAGATTGTTGGCCAGCGGAGGCTGGCGACAAGATCACCGGCAGGGGGTGGCGCGCCAAAACAAAGGGAAGAAACATGGGAGGGTATTTTGATAATAAAAACTTTACTCGATCGGACTCCGGTTAATATTACAAATAAATTTTAAAAATAAAATAAATTCATAATAAAAACTTAACTCGATCCCGACTTAAGTCAATATTACAAAAAGAAATTAATAAAATAATTTCATAATAAAAATTTTATTCGATCCTGACTCGAGTTAAAATAATTTATTATTGAATTATTTTATTTTTTTTAATTTATTTTGTAATAAAAACTTGATTCGAGTCGAGGCCGAGTCAAGTTTTTATTACAGAATTATTTTAATTTTTTAATTTATTTTGTAATCAAAACTTGACTTGGTCCCACGCAGGATCAATTCAAGTTTTTATTACAAAATTATTTTATTTTAAAATTTTTTTATTTTTAAAATCAATTATTTTTATTTTTTAAAATTTATTTCGTAATATTAACTTGATTCAGGATCATGGTCGCCGACAGGGGTGGCGCGCCAAAACAAAGTGAAGAAACAGGGGAGGGTATTTTGGTAATAAAAACTTTACTTGATCGGACTCGAGTTAATATTACAAAATAAATTAAAAAAATTTCATAATTTAGCTTAACTCGATCCCGACTTAAGTTAATATTACAAAAAAATTTTAAATAAAATAATTTCGTAATAAAAACTTTACTTTAACTTGACTCGATCCTAGGGGAGTGGCAGGGCTAGGTGTAGGGCGGGGCCAGGGGCGGGGTACGGCCGAGGAGCCGAGTCATTTTTTTTTAACTTGCCTCGAGTCGACTTAAGTTATTATTTCATACTATTGACTCATGTCGAGATCGAATCAAGTTTTTATTAATAAATTATTTATTTTTTTAAAAAAATTTATTTCATACTATTTACTCGAGTCAATAACGTGTCAAATTTTTATAATGAAATTATTTTTTTAAAAAAATTGTTTTATACTATTGACTCGAATCGATATCGAGTCAAGATTTTATTACAAAATTATTTTATTTTTTTTAAAAAATTATTTCATACTATTAACTTGAGTCGAGATTGAGTCAAATTTTTATTACAAAATAAATATTAAAAAATAAAATAATTTTATAATAAAAATTCGACTCAATCCCCCAGCCGAGTCAATATTACGAAATAAATTTTTAAAAAATAAACAAATTTTGTAATAATGATATGAGTCACACGGGATCGAGTCAAGTTTTTATTATGAAAATTTTTTATTTTTTTAAAAATTTATTTCATAATACAACTTTGTCCCAACTGGAGTTAATATTACGAAAATATTTTATTTTCGTAAAAAGTTTATTTTAAAATATTAACTCGAGTCGGGACCGAGTCCAATTTTTATTACATATTATTTTATTTTTTAAATATTTATTTTATTTTATAATAAAAATTTGACTCGAGTTGGGATTGAGTCAAATTTTTATTACGAAACTACCCTCCCCACCCTGCCCCCCTGTTTTGCCCCGCTGGCAACCTTGCCTCCGGTCGCCCACAGGGGGAGGGGCATGACTGTGGGCGGGGCAGCGGGGTGGGGGGGGGAGCTGGAACTACGGCTTCGGAAGGGGCAGCAGGGGGCCCCCGGCGCCGGGCGGGGGCAGGGGAGGCCACGCTCGCCCGGGTCAGGGGGGGTTGGGGTTGGGGTTGGGGGTGGGGTGGGGGGAGGTTGAGGGGGGAAACGCAACGGGGGGGGGGGGTCGATGGCAGGGGCGGTGGCGGCCGCCGGATCTGGTGGGCGGCCCAGATTGCATGCTGCTTATGCGCTGCATTTTCATGCAGTGAACAGTAGCATGCCTCTATATATATATATATATATATATATATATATATATATATATATACACACACACACATATTTGATCGATGTTAACAAAATCTAATGAAATGGTGGAAGAGTTTGGAAGGCATAAAAGGGAAGCTGGTCCTATTGGCCTAACTCTTAGACGAACTTCATCTTTGTTATATTTGAAAGTGATGAGGCA
Source organism: Piper betle (assembly GCA_033002965.1). Classification (NCBI taxonomy): domain Eukaryota; kingdom Viridiplantae; phylum Streptophyta; class Magnoliopsida; order Piperales; family Piperaceae; genus Piper; species Piper betle. Next base: position 49,459 of record JAURVB010013962.1, on the reverse strand, counting down.
CAACTCAACATTGGTCCTCAGTCTTCTTCCGACGATGCCGACTTGGGCCGCGCCATGTCCACCAACAGCACCTTATTCACACAAGTGAAACAGTATGGTGAAGTAGAAACCGGAGGCAAGCTCAAGGCTTCCAACACTTATCACTCTTCAAATCGGCAACTAGACGGTACGTACTCAAGTCTCTTATATACCCTAAATAGATTCATTTTATTTAATTGAAGCATTCACTACAAGAAAGCAGGTTATTACAATTTATAAATGCATAGAAAATTTAAAGGAAATATTAGAGATGATGATCTCTTATTGTAGTAGATTAAGACAAATTTGTTGTCTTTAATACGTACCTGCATGCATGTTATATATATATATATATATATATATATATATATATATTAACAGATCAATTGATTTTTAAAATTGTTATTCATTAATTTACGCATAATTTGTTGAATATGCAGAAAAAATTTAGTTATACAAATGATTTGGCGGCAAAACTATACTACGCCAAACAAGCAATGATGTGGGAAATTATGGATTCTGGTCTGAAAATGAAAACAGAGTTCAAATAGAGTCACATCTCGACAATTAGAGCATCATATAATTCACGCAATAGAGTAGATCCAGATGTGCTAGAAATTGACGTGCATTATTATTATTGTTATTTTGTTTATGTTCTTTTATAATATGATATTATTACAAGACGATATAGATGATATATTAATGACATTTTAATCTTGTAAAATACAGCTTAGTCACCACCTCTCTTCTTCGTTGAGAAAGAACCCACACCAAAAACATACACAATGGGAACCTAGCACCGACTTCACCGTTATATGCAGGTATTTTTATTTAATTATATGGGTTGTATTGGAAATATATAGTCGCATGTAGATCATTTTTATTTTGAAATTTATATTTCATAGTTGTCGATATGATTTTTTAGCTAGTGATGAAAAAATATTTGTTTACCAATTAACGAGAAGATTCTTTTGAGTTCCAGTGACAAATTTTTTGCTATTTAAGTCTTATTTTTAGTGATATACCTATGATCATGTATATATTTAACTTATATATGTATGTATATATGTCAATAATTTTGAAAATACCATCTCTACCTTGTAGGAGACATCATATTATTTGCCAAAATGGGAAACTAAGATGTTTTTAGCATGAGATGAGACTCTACTTCAATTGAGCAAGAAGCCTTTCCCCGACATGGGGAGTGAACTATATTTTCCCAACTCATTGGGGTGGAAGATGTAGCTCATAAGGCCCAAATCTCTAATTTCATATTCATTTATCATGACATTTTTTAAATCAATTAACATCTTACCACAATTGCTAGTATAAATCAAATCATCAATATATAAGTGAGGGCTCACTTGGGATTATTTGGAATCCATTCCTCTTCAACTAGTTGCCAATTTTGCTATTCTAGGCCCTAGTGCTTGTTGTAGGCCTTATAGAGCTTTCTTCAACTTGTACATCTTGTTTTCTTTCCCTTCAACCACTTGTTCTTGAGGTTGCTTCACATATACCTTTTTTAATTCACCATTTAGAAAATCTGATTTCACATCAAGTTGAAACACTTGTAACTTTATGTTCGGGCACGGGTTCGTCCGCTGGTGCGGGTTAGAGTGTTCCCGCGTCGGGTTGGAAGGGTTCGGTGGGACCGAGGCGCCCTTGCCGCGCAAAGAGACAGCGGGATGAGACTAAAGAGTCACAAGTATCCAATAACACTTAGACAATTCTTATGCACTCGGTGGGATGGCCATTTCGACACACACACTCGACAGGACTTCCCCAGCACTCGGCACGCAGGCTCGAGGCTGCTGGAATAGAACTGGATGGTTCGGTCACAGGTGGACAACGCTGCACCGACAGCTTACCGGGTGTGCCCAGCACTTGGCCCCGACCAAGGCTGGTTGCAGCCACACACCGGCAATCCCCTTACCCGACACTACCTCACATCTCCACGCAGGGAGGCACTCACCCACACTTGATCACTTTTGATCTGATTTTGTTTTTCTCCCCCTCTACACAAGGATAACATCTCCTTATATAGACACCCGGCTGAAGTGCTGCACGCCAACACATGCACCCCTTGGTGCTTGGTGTTCCGGCTTCCACCCCTTGGTGCTTGGTGTTCCGGCTTCCACCCCTTTCCCTCCTTCCGAATAAATCTCACGTATCTTATTTCTATTAAATTAGGCATAACCACGGGTTCAACCACGACTGGCTGGGTTAACCATCATGATTGAGCCGAGGGGTGCGGTGAAAAATTTGGACGAACACTTTAATTAAGTTGCAATAGCTAGCATAATCCTAATTGTTTCCATCCTTACAACTGGTGCAAAACTTTCATTGAAGTCAATCCCATGTTGTTGAGAATTGTTGAACCTTGTTTTAATGTGACAACATCTCAAAACTCTCTAGGTTTAAGATTTAAAGACAAAACAACCATTTAAAAGCTTGAAGTTTGAAGAATCAAATAGAGTGTTGAAGTGGTAAAGACTTCAGATGTACTTTAGTTAGGACATTGGCAATCAAATATATAAGGTACAGACCAAGGAAGTTAGAGTTTCGACCTTTGACTGACCTTAAGTCAATGGTTCGACAACCAAAAACCTAGGGTTTGCTGGACAACCATTAAGCATCAAAGTTCGGCAACAAAGTACTTGAAGAAGCATTGGGTATGTGGCTCAGAGCAAAGGAGGACTTTGGCTAAGCTTCAATAGAGTGTTCGGCAACCGAAGACAAGTTTGGGAACCCTAGGGCTTACATGGTGCAAAGAATTAGAAGTTGAGGAAACTTTAGTTAGGCATTGGTCACGAGTTTAGCAGCTGAATCTATCATGGCTAGTTATAAGTGTACGTTTGGCTAGCGTTCGGTTGATGGTTTGACAAGCGATCGTTATGGAAAAATTGCTAAAATTGGCCATTAGAAAAAACAAAAGGAGGGGGTTCAAACCACAACAATTACTATTTTAGAAGAGACTATATGTAAAACCCCATTTTCAGGTTAGGGTTTTACCCAATTTTAGTTTTGCTTTGTTTAGGTCAGTATCGAGTTGGTTCGAGCGAACTCAAGCCATAACAATTTTAAAAATATGAGTATGAGGCCGAGATGACCATATGAGCATGTTATGGAGGCTGAGTATGCCCGACATATATATGATGGTTTCAATTATGATACAGTAGAGCATAAGTTATCAGTGTATACATGAGTTATACATATGATTTTAATAAGTTAGCCAGGATTTTAGGCCAAGATCTAGGCCATTGAAGCGTTTAGTATCCATTTGGAATTTTTAGGGTATCTCATTGCATGCACCATCAGGATTTCAGATCATCAGATTGTGCCACTGTGGGCCTAGCTCGATTTCATTCAGGGTTTTGAGGCCCATTTACCCTTTTTGCCTCGATTCCTACCTACAGAGTCAATTTTATGACTTGAGTCAGTTTTGACTTTGGACGGTCTCAATTCGAGCTTTCCGTCTATATGTATATTGCATATACCATAGGTGGGTCCTACTAGACCACTAGTTGTCAGACATTTAGATTGTGCCACTGTGGCAAGATTTGAGATGTCCATGTCAACCCTAGCACTCTTCCTTTTATTTTAAGTGGCCTTCCCACATTTTCAGCAACTTTACACCCATAGCGCCGTGCCAATTAGCTCGCCGTTGCAGCGAGTCTCTGCCTCACCTCTGGCCACTGGACCGGCACCCCTATGACCGCCTCGTGGCCGGCTTCCTTTCATGCCACTCACGACCACCGGTGCCGCCGTAGTCGCCACCAATGAGGGAGTTTTGGAGCCAGTCCTGCCACCACCACCGGCCAGTCTAACCACCCACACAGCTTCTATTCACTGAGATCTCTATTTTGAGACAACCCACAACGACTGTCGCAGCTGCGATCGCGCCGATGATGTCGCCGCACCCAGTGGCAATCCACCCCTTTCCTGCTATTTTCTAGTGATCCAATGTTCGGACTCCGCAATTGTCATCACCAAAGCCTCCACCTTCACGCCCCCCGAAATCCCAACCTGCGGCGAGCCCAACCTCTCCGCTATCGGGGTTTTTCAGTGACGTGCACCGCCGCCCCTTGTTAAGCCAATTTAACCGTTTGCCGGTGATCGTGTCCATCGTCACCGTTCACATCCGTGTCTGCCTGGTCATGCCCACATCCACCTGGCCATGCCCAAGTCCACTAGTCTGAACCCGTGTCCGTGTCTATTAGTCCAGGCCAGCCCAACTGACCCAGCCCAGCAGTTTATTTAACCCAGACCAAGTTGGTTCAGCCCATTCGGTTTGGTCTAGTTCAGCTCGGTTCGGTCCAGTTCAGCTTATTTTTAGACCATTTTCGTCTGGTTCTTGCACCGTTTTTGGCAATTCAAGAACCTCTATATTAGTTTAGATGCATGTTCACATGATTTAGCATGTTTAGATGTTATGATTATTTATTTATTTATTTATTTATTCATATTTTATTTTATTTTATTTTATTTATATGTTTATCATATATGATGAATGTTTACATGATTATTTTTTATTATTAATATTATATTTATTTATTAATATTAGTCTTATTATGTTTACTCAATTATATATATATATATATATATATATATATATATATATATATATATTTCTATCTATTTGCTTGTTTGGGTGTATGTTATTATTTATTTGTATTTAATTATGTATTTTTGTATTGTATAACTATGATATTATTATTATTCACACAACATGTATTATAAATCATGTTGACTCTATTTTATAGTTTGTGGTATTTGCCAATCATGGGGTATTATTAGATTCCACGTGGTTATGTTACTAAACTATCAAAATTAGGGTTAGTGTTACTGATGTTGTCTTTGCTACTGATACCGTTATCGCACCTATTATCTTTCTTGTTACCGTACCATTGGTGTTGTCGTATCGCTATCGCAATCGATACCATTATTTTTATCATTAATGTTCAAGTTATCGTTACTATATTGTTATCGTTACTGTATTGTTATTGTTATTGTTAAAGTTGTTGATAAGATTGTCGAAATTGTTACTATTACTGTTATTGTTATTGTTATTGTTATTGCTAGTGTTCGTGTTATTGATAATGTCATAGTTACTGATATTGATATTGTAACTGTTGTTGTTGTCTCTGTTATTAATAAATTGTTATTGTTACAATCACTGTTATTGTATTAATGCAGCTGTTATACCTGTTGACTCGATATCTAGGTATTTATTGTTATTATTCTACTTGTTGACTTATGTTCAGGGAACTTGATGTTGTGCTACTATATTATTTGTACTATACTGTATTAGGGTATCGTTTTGTCTTGTCCTGGTGGAAGTGTTTGACTGCAACCGAGGTAACCTCTCTCCTTGAACTATAATTAGTTTTGGCTTGGAGCTTATGTTGTTTGTATAATTTGAGTTGTCAGTGGCTCATCTATTATACATTACTTATATGAGGACCAGTAATGTTTGTTATTGCCATTTAGTTTTAAAACATGTATGTTTAGATCCTGCTAAGGAGCTGAAGTCGCTATGGGGGATGCTTCGCTTCACTCGGATATTGTGGCTATGGATTCTACATTATTATGATATTTGATTTTTCTTATATTATTTTACTATATGCACAGTAAATGGGATTACCAAGTAGTGATTTTCAACACTAAGATACCAGGACAATTTAAAGATCCTAGGGATTTTACTGGATTTTACTATGTTTTTAGCGCCATTCTTGGATAATATTTATCATAAATGACTTTAAAAAATTGATCAACTGATTTATTGGGTTAACACCTTCAGTCTAGTTCTTCTAGGAACCTGGTTGGGACGTCACACCAATTATGGCTATTTGAAGAGACAAAGGTAGAGAATTCATAAATGAAAGCTTTGTCGAGTATTGTAGGAAGAAAAAGATCAAACATCAACTTTCGGCACCAAAGACTTGCCAACAAAATGGAGTAGTTGAGAGAAAGAATAAGTCACTTATGGAAATGGCCAGAACACTCCTCAATGATCAAAACGCTCCTCACAAGTTTTAGGCTAAGTCAATCAACAATGCATGCTACATATGTAATAGATGTTTGGTGAGACCTCTTGGTAAAACCAATTATGAACTATACCATGGTAAAATCACTTCAATCTCCCACTTTAAGGTGTTTTTTTCAAAATGTAATATTCTTAACACTAAGGATCAATTGGCTAAATTTGACTCTAAGAATCAAAATGAGATATTTCTAGGTTACTATTCAAATAGATCATCATATGGAGTGTACAACCTTGAAACTATTTGTGTTGAAGAGTCTTATGATGTGGTCTTTGATGAGGCTAAGGTCACTAAGGAAGTTGAGATGGACTATGATAATGAGTTGGAAGAAGTGGTTGTGAAGGCCCCTACCCCACCTTAAGAAACTAGTGAAGAATCGTCCAACAAGGAATTAGAGTTTCACAAAGACTACCCTAAGGACTTGGTGATTGGATCACCCCACCAAGGTGTCTAAACAGGTCAAGAATAAATGTTTTAAACTCACATTTGGTTTTCTATCTCAGGTTCAGCCAAAGAATTTCAAGTAAGCCGAAAAGAATGAGAAATGGATGCTAGCTATGGACGAAGAGCTCAATCAATTCAAGAGGAATAGAGTTTGAACCCTAGTTCCACGTCTCCAAGATCATCCTATCATTGGTGCAAAGTGGATCTTCAAGAACAAATTGGATGAGCATGGAAACATCATTAAAAACAAAACAAGATTGGTAGGACAAGGATATAGCTCAGAGGAGGGGATGAACTACGAAGAGACCTTCTTGCTCCCGTGGCTGGGCTTGAGTATATCCAGATGTTGCTTATATTTACATGCTACCACAACTTCACCTTGCACCAAATGGATGTCAAAAGTGCTTTCTTGAATGGCTACGTCAAGGAAGAAGTCTATGTGAAGCAACCTCCGGAGCTTTAAAGACCCTAAAGAACCCATCCATGTCTACAAAGCACAAGGCAATGCATGGTCTTAAACAAGCACCAAGAGCATGGTATAAGAGACTTAGCAAGTTTCTCATCTCTTAGGGGTTATTTAGAGGAAAGATTGACATCACCCTTTTCACAAAAGGGTCAAAAGAGAAGGCTTTTGGTGGTGCAAATCTATGTGGATATCATCACCTTTAGATCCAAGGACAAAAAGTTTTGCTTAGTGTTTTCCCATCTCATGAGTGAATTTAAGGGCAAAATTTAAAGTATCATTTTGCATACACAATTTCATAGAGATATAGGAGTTGGGTGCGAGTGATAAGTTTATGGTGAATCTAAGAGATGTCATAAATAATTAATTTATGTGGTTAATAATCCAAATATACAATTCAAAGGTAGAAGTTATAACTTTAATCTTATAGAGCAATAGGTAATATTGAAAATCCTAGGTTTGTCGTCTTGAGGTTAGTATTTGATTTAAATATTGCATTTTAGATTAATTTAGTTTTAGTTTATAATTTAATCACTCTTTGAATTTTTCTTTCAATTAAGTATAATTAATTAAATTAATTTTGGTCACTGAAAATTTCTAGTAATAATTCCTCATTGGACGATACTTTCTTATCATTTTATTACTTGATTCGGCACGTGCACTTGCGTTATAATTTTCACATCATGCTTCGTAGGTGCTTGTGAAGTATTTGTGAATGAGGCCTTAGCTTCTTATTTGTAAGGTGTATAAGTCGTTTGCCATAGTGAAGCTATAAAGGCCTACTCACCAAGGGACTTGGTGAGCTAGAAGAGATGAGTACTAGTTGGGTACCTCTTTAAAAATTGTTTGTCTTTCTTTTCTCCTTCTTGGGTGCTTATTTTTATTGTTATTTGCTTGTTTTGCACACTATCTTAACACACTTATGCTTGACTTGGTCACTATTAATAGTTAAATGTTTTCAAGTTTTAGGCCATCTCACTACTTGTATGCTTCGACTAGTTCACCAAAATAAGTAGCAATTTGAAATTGGACTTTTGTGCATCACACACACATACACACACACACACACCTTTATATTTGGGTTCACATACCTAATCTTGTGCTTACTTGTTTAATGCCTAGTTGTGCTTAAATCATTTTTGCATTTTGTCCACTCTTATAATCTGTATAAGGCCCTAAAGATTGTGAGAATTTACCTAATTTGTTTTAAGTATTTGTAGTTAACTCTCATCTATATTAGGTCTCCTTCATTTGCAACCAATCTCACCTTATGTTTTTGGATTGATCCGTCCTCATTGAATTTGGTCTTGTACACCCATTTCAAGCCAATCACATCTTTAAATTTTGTTTTTCAACAAGCTCTCATATTTGATTCTTCTCAATCATCTTCATTTTTTCATCTGCATCTTGCACACCCATTCTTTATGTTTTATAGCCTAATCGAAGTATTGAGGCTCAAATGCAAGAAAAACAATATTAGATTCCCTAATTTCTATTAAAAAACACACCTTCATTAGGGGAGAATTTGAATCCAATTTCATCTAGCCTTGTTTGTCATTTTCTTTGAGGTGTAGTTGTAGGTCTATGTGGTGGTGAGCAAGATGAACTTAGAATATCTACATGGTCTTCAATAATTTCATTGGTAGGTAGTGTTTCATCTCCTATTTTTTCTTCCACTCCCACACATGTTATTTTCAAATCAGCTTCACCATTACGTACCTTTCATAATTCATTTTCATCAAAGATTATATTTTTGAAATTATCAGCTTGTTTGTTTTGAGATTCAATAGCGTGTACCATTTGGATTCTTCACAATAACCAATAGAAAGACATTTCACACATTTTTAATCAAATTTTCTTCTCTTTTATGATGGAATGTGAGCATATGCAATGCATCAAAAAATTCTCAAAGTATTCACTTTGGGTTTTCTCTTATGTCAAGCTTCAAATAAATTATTTTGAATTGCCTTAGTAAGACATCTATTGAGAATGTAGGTAAAATTTATATGGTAGGTTCTTGCGTGCCAATATACATTTAGTCATTTCAACAATCGTTCTATACCTCCTTTCTATTACCCTATTTTGTTAAGGTGTGTAGTTTGTAGTCAACCCCCTCTTAATGCCATTGGACCTATAAAAAATACTAAAACTCCTTTGAATTGAATTCTCTATTTCTATTGGTTCTCAAAGCCTTCAAGTACAATTTGTTTTGTTTCTCAACCATTACCTTAAATTCAAAAAACTTGAAAAAATACTCGTGATTTTTCATGTAAGAAATAAAACCACATCATTCTTATAAAATTATCAACAATGAAGAAAAATACCTTCAACTTCGCATTGTTGGAGTGTTTGTTGGGCATATAATACACTAGCTCAAGTGAGACACTTGTCCTCTGTGATGATTTTGAAAATGGTAACATATATTGTTTTTCATATACATATCCTTTACAAAGCATACAAGAAAGAAAGTAAATAATCTTTTTAAAAAAGTTTAAAAAAAAGATATATTGTCATGGGTGGTCAACACTATAAAACTCCATTAAAAAAATATGCTGCCAATTGGCCCGTGAGCAAGTATGCAGGCTACTTACGAGGAAGAGTGTTAGAATATATATTTCACGTCGAAGGGAATCACATGTACAAATTAATATATATGTGAAATGCAAACCTTCCCAAAATGGCTACTTATTTTGGATTAGCAGGTCCATGCCCTACACTTTAATATAATAATAATATTAAAACTTATTTTTTCAATCCTCTGATTACATGAGTGGCATTAATCACATCATAAGTAATTAAATCTCTTTCATTCTCAGAGTTCTTTATCTTGTTAAATGTTGCTCAAGGATGCTCGAACATTAGTTCGGAGAAGAGAGAAAGAAAGAAAAGCGCCATAGTATACAGGTTATTAATATGACAATCAAGATTAATACTAATTAAATATTTCACCCCCACAGTTGCTGGGCTTGAAATCTCTCTTAGCGCAACGAAGAATGAGAAAGGATAACAACTTTTCGAGAGAAAAAGCATCTTTATGACGCGTTCATAAAATTGTAAATAGAGTTTCCGGCCTAATTAGACAGAGACAAAGGGGATTGGACAGCTCTTCTGTATAAACTAGAAGTATAACTAAAACTCATTGCCCATTGGGACAGTCAAGGTGATGAATAATGTCCCAACCCAAAAATACTCATTTTTGGTAGAAAATATTATAAATAACTAATTTTTATAATATTATATAAAAAATGACAAAAAATTTTAAATTTATATTAGATATAGCTACGTCTTAAATTTTTGTTTCACGTATAGCAAATTCATATGTTTTAAAAATATTTTCTTCATAATAATTATTTTATTGACATAAATGCCCTTGATTTATTTTTAAATTTTCTAAAACATATTTTTTATATAACAAATGATATTTCATTTTTTTAAAAAATATTCATAATAAATATATATTGCATAAAACAAATGTTTTAATTTTTAATAAAAATCTAATATATATATATATATTATTTTGTTATTTTTGATGGCCTAAAATTTATTTATTTTTATTGTCCAAAATTCAGTAAAAATATTTTTTTCTTTTTAAGCTCATCAATAATATAGTTTTATATTCTATTTAATATTTACTAGTTAATTTTTTATTTTATATGTAAAGTTAGTAAAAAATTATAAGTTTTATCTATTATATATGTTGGTATTAATAAAAATATATTTTATAGGTATTTTTGTCATTATTTAAAAATGATGTTATCACTCACCATTACTATAAGATGCACCCACTTCTATTTTTGGCTTTGCTTTCTTTTGTGATATTCCTTTTTTTCTTTTCTTGTAACTAAGCAATCTCTCACCAAGATAAAATGGGTTAGGTGTGAATGGATACTGTTATTGGTAACAAACGTCTGGATGAATCTGTTCGTATTGAGGATATTTGGTGAAGTCAGACCAGGATTGACTCTGTCTATATCATGTCTAGTCAGGATTAGCGATAAACAAACTAGTGCTCTCACCTACTGCTCAGAACACGATCATGATGTGTTGATTCATTTATGATACGTTTAAATGACGAAATGTTTTGCAATCTGGATGTACAGGACGCAGAAAGTGAATCTCTTAGCTGCTTATGGGGATCCATTGGGTGGGTCTCTCTGTTGCATCTGAGACCTCTTTCCTCAGTCTTCTCAAACTTTGAAACGGTGCAAATAATTCATGTCACAAATATTTAGATCAAACTGTCAAAGGTCATATGTTAATCAGAATGAGTTCTATGAATTATCTGTCTTTGGGGTGTCAGTTCAGCTTACCTTTTTCAGCACTGCTTTGGATTGGGCTTTTTATGGTGGCTTCAGGTCAAATGCTGGGTGACTCCGTTGACTAATTTTGTGATTGATATTAGATCTCTATATTTCTCCCAGGTCCAGTAAAAAATATTTATAACAACGTTTGAGCTTGTTTTGGTTCGGATAAATCAGCAGTATAAAGTACCAAAAATCAATGTATTTATCGTTTTAATGATAGTGAGGTATCATATGTAATTTGATGTTTGACTACTTTGATTTAAAGTTTATATAAATGACTTTAACAACTCCCACTCATGCTTATTGATTGATTCAATTGATTTGTCTGTATTGGTTGCCTTGTAGAAATTGTATTGGGATTAAACTTCTCCTCTCAAGTAGTTTGAAAGGATTGAATTATATATTTTTTCGAAAAATATTATACTATACTATGCTGGTCCTAATTGGTATATCAAGGTTCACCTTCTTTCAATCTAGTATAATTTTTACCATGCAGACAATTTTAAATTTTAATACGTGATCAATTTTTGGTTTGGGAGGTACCCAATGTGGTTTTAAACACAACCACGGTTGTTCATAACCGTTATTTAGTCAAATGTTAATGATTGCAAATAATTTTAGTGTCTAATAAAACATTTTGTTTATAATTTTAAAACTCAGCAAACTCAGTTTGCACGCGGTTCTGAGTCAAATATACCCATACCTATTATAAATCGGAGATGATATCAGATATGGCATTGAAAAATTGAGTGCACATATGATTGGCTTAATTAAAATTCTTCTTAACCCGCCTTAGAATTAGAATTTTCAAGTTAAATTCTTCTAGGCATAAGGTCACACATGTTAATATGAAAGAAAAGTAAAACCAAAGAAAATTTTAAATGGAAGCCTTACTTTTGCATAAAAAGTAGTAGTGATTACTATTTCATTTTATTTGTATAAAAATTAATTGTTATTACATCCGAAATAGGAATATCAAATATGATTGCTTCTGGAAGTGTAGATCAATTTGGGGGAGGGGAAAAATCAAATCTTCTCATGTTTTGGGAAAACAAAAATAAGCATAGACTTACTTAGGAGGTAGATTATAACTATTTTGAGCACAAGACACATTGATCATATACTACTTTTTACAGTTCAAAATTAGATATATACTATATTTAATAAGAATTGATTACATAATATTTCCATGTATTTTTACCAAGGGACCGCTATAGTGTGGAGAATTGATGATTGATCAATTTACCCCTACTGGGTGTGAAGAAGGGTATACAATTATGAATTGTTTTTATAATAAAGTTTCTATCTACCCTGTTACCGTTCATCCTCACAAACATGGCTAAGACCAGGCATGGCAGACCTTTTGCACAACACATAAACTCTCTCTAGTCTCTTTTCTTTTCTCATTGCCTTCTTCTCTTCCTTCCATCTTCATCGTCGTAGAGATTATGTGGACAGCTATTTTGAGTCTAATCTACAATAGTTTAAGGGAAATATTCTAAGATCGGTTTGAGCAATCTCTCCCGCAGTACTTCTGCTTGTGAGGCTATAATTTCCTAGCTTTAATTCTAAGAAATACTTGATTAGGTTATACAAGTTAAATAATTAGAAAATCCTAAGCAATGAATGGGCTATATATATTCTACTAAGATTTTTATACAGTATCAAATCTATCTTCTTTAAAATGATCAATTGTATTTAAAATTAGTATAATTTTATCACTCATGATTAATTATAAATGAAGGACTTTGTTTGAAGTATGTTTATATAATTCCAGGTGGATATTTCCCACGAAAAGTTATTCGCTTGCCTTATTCAAACCAATCAGCCCTTATCCTCCTTTATTATCTAATTTAATTTCTTTCTATTTTGTGGCATATTTCGTTATTCTTGTGTTGGCATGGTTATCATCCGATTTATCCTTGGTACATAATATTAAACGTATCAAACAATCACACGATCAAATAATTGAGCAGTCAGTCAATAGCAGTCAAGTGGAAAATCAATTAAATGGCAAATTAAATCAGTTAAATAACCAATTAGTAAATCGGTCAAAATAGTCAAACTTATAAAATAGGTGACAATTAAGTAGTCAAACGGTCAAATGGTTAATCAATCTAAACAGTTAAAATATTCAACGGATTCTTAAAAGTTCAAGGTGGGGCTTTGTCCATTCTCACCCATTTCAGAGTTGCCCCTCTACCCTAAAACTGAACCGAGTTTTTTGTTTCTCAGCTTCACGAATCTCACCAATTTGCGTAAGTTCAAATCCTTATGGTACAAGACGAGACATGGGGGTTCTTGTATTTCGGGTCTTAATCCCACATCGGGATTGACATTGGTTGGTGAGTGTTATTTATGATTATATTACATTCCCTCACCATCTCCACTGTGCAATCTAGGCGGCTTTCACTCCGGTCCTTCGGGCTTTTCTTAGCCCGGGTCACCATCTTCTACATTGCCCTTTCCGATGTCGCCTTTTCCTAGGTCACTACCTCCAGATGAGACAAGTGGAAACACGAACGGGCTCTATTACTAATGTTACAAGCTGCTTGTAACATGTCCAATTCCTCCCAAAAATCAGAAGTAGAGCCGAATTAAGGGGGATGGTAAAGATGAAGGCCATAGATGACCTCAATCGAAGAAGGGGAAGACCAACTTCGTCTAGGGATTTCATTAACAACAAGTTCAAAATTGGATCATTACAAAGAGGCAAGAGTATTTATAATCGTTGTCTAAGCCCACTACACTTAAAACCACTCTTGTCAAATCCCATTAAGCTATAAAACACCAACTAAACACTTAAACTTAACCATTATACTCAAATATACTTGTAACATCATGTAAGGAGGAACAAAGCATGCACTAGTGGAACAATGCTTTTTTGTCCCCGAAAATTTCGATGACAAATTTGCCACCGAATTGTCTCCATTATTCAGTGACAAAATAACTTGTCACCGAATAGCCACAAAAAATATGGTGTTGTGTTTTTATGTTTCAAATTAGTCACCAAATAGCCACTATATATTTCGATGACAATTTAATTAGTCATCGCATAAGCACCATTTCTCAATGACAAAATTGATGACACCAAAAAATAGCTACCAAAAATATGGTGTCATATTTTTTCAAATTAGTCACCAAATAGCCACAAAATATTTCTGTGACAAAATTAGTCACCGAATAGACACCATTTTTCAGTGGCAAAATTGACGACACCAAAAAGATAGCACTGAAAATATGGTATTGTCTTTTTTTTCAAATTAGTCACTGAATAGCTACGGAATATTTCAGTGATAATTTAATTTGTCACCAAATTGACACTGCTTTTCGGTGGCCAAATTGACCACACCAAAAATAGCCACTGTTTTCATAACATTATTTTGGTGTCAAATTTTGAAAAGTTAAAAAAGGTAGGCTTATAACTCTTTTTGTACATGGCCCATAAATGGGCCGCTCCATGGGCACCACATACAACACCCCAAATCCGGTTTACTGTTAACCGAACTGGAAATGTTACTAGAGACTAAACCAAATCTCCATTCAATTAATTTAGTTAACCCAAACTTAAGCGGAAGGGATCTATTCAAAGCGTCATAAGATGAAAATAATACCATAACGAATGTATGAAATGTACAATCTAACAGGACGCTATGTAAATAATATGATGATGAAGAAAAGAATCACACCAAAATCAAAATCACATTATAATCGATTTAAATATTAGGAAAATCCTATAAATAGACGAACATGGTTTCCTTAAAAGTTCAATAAAGAAAACACTGTGTACATCATCATATCACAACATATATATAATAGATAATAAAAAATATCACAACATCACATCTTTTTAACATCACACCATTTTTCCTAGTCATGATCCCCGGTTGAGTCTTGAGCCATCTACTACTCATGTTACCATAGGTGGAAGTTTACTAACTTCAAAATTACCAACTTCATTCACAAACATGTTCACCATGCATTAAACATCATCAAAATATTTTATAACAAGTTTTACACATTCACCAGAATCACAATTAAGCGTCCTATCGCCAGACATGTGTGCGTGCAAAGATCACACTACTCATTCGTCAAGTCCAGCATATCTAGTTGTAACTGATGCTCACGTACATATATAATAGAAAACTATCAGCAATGGTTATCACTGGTCCAGAAAATAACTAACAATCAAGCTGTCTATGAGATCAAACTCTCATTAAGAGAAAAACATGCATATACTCCAACAAAACTCTCATAAGGGTAACTACTGAGGAGCCATCGAGCTATAGTTAGGGTGGCATCCTGAACTGACATGTCTGATGCCACTCTCGACATTTTCTCATTTTTCTTTTGATCATTCTGGACTACTAGTATATCGTAAACCCTCTCCAATCCTCCATATTTCTCCTGACCTTACGTACGAAGGCCAAGTACTCTTAGGTAGTCACCTTTAGTACCCTTTGAACTACAAGTCTAAACATGCGCTGCGTAGCAGTACTTGTAAACCTCCACACTTCTCCCGGTTGGAGGTACTCAAAGGTGGAGTTGTTCTGATCCCTCCTGAATGGAATGGACATTTACTAGTTCCAGAGCCCACTGTGACGGACATGTGCACCCACTTGTGGTACGTGCGAGTTGGTTTCACCATCTCTCGTCTCACTGAAAACTCGGTAAAAAGCTTATATAGACCTGGGAAGGGTTTTAATAATTTAGGCCCGAAGGCAACTTGCGGTGGATCTTGTTTTCAAAATCAGACTCGAGGGATCTAATCCTCGAGGGTTATTAATTTTTGGAAAATGGTTCGCTAAAATGACCCATGTTAAGTGGGGTTCGATAAATCATCACTTAACATGTCCTGCAACATACAATCCAAAGCAATAATAGAATAGATCGACAATCAAGAGTACGAGTCATAAACGGACCTGGTAGAAGCTCCCAACAGGGTATCGCGCCTATGCGGCGAGCTCATACACCGAACCTACACAAACAGGTCTAAATTCTAATGCCCATGTACTCCTATATGATGCATGAATGACATGATGGAATAATCAATAACACTAGAGCAAGCATGCATATCCTAACAATCATGTCATATAACCCTATATTCCAAGGTGATCATCTCATCAACATCTCAATTTGTTACTATACAATTTAAACGTATCAATTAATTAATTAAAGATCATAATCCTTCTTAATAATCAAACTAATACTCAATCATAACAATTTAATCATTAGAACTAAATTTGTAATTCACAAGTCTAATTATCCACCTTAATTAACATTAATATAAACATGCACACAATTTTAATTAACTAATCAATTATTTCTCATAATTACAATAACATGATTTCGAAACCCTAAAATTAGTACACAATCAAATGATGTACATGCTAATGACGGTTAGTCATATATGAAAATAAAATAAAGATTAAATCTTTATACCTAGGTTGAAGATCAATCGGTGACAGCGGCGACGCTGCGATTATCAGTGCCATGAGGATGGAGAAGGCAGCTGCGGCTGCCATCCCAAGGCTGCACTGAGAAGGTGAAGGTAGCTCGTTGTGGTCGGAGTACCACTAGCCGGCTATGAGTGGTGGTCGGCTAAGGTGAGGGCGTACAAGTTGTGGGGTCAGCTATGGAGTGGGGAGAAGACTAGGGATGGTTGAAGTCGGTTAAGGGGTGGTATGTGTGGTAGGAGGTGGTGCGCGGCTAGTCGGTGGCAGCGCTAATCGCCGGCGAATGTGCATGCAAGCGGTAGACCTATTTTCAGCAAGGGTCACTGTGCATGTCATTGCACATGATGGGGAATGGTCGGAAAGGGTAAGGGAAGGGCTAGGGAGGGTCCGCTAGAGGTCGTTGTCGGCGTTGACGGCTGGCGGCACCACATGCAGGTGGTGGTGGTGGTGACCGAGGGGGAAAACAGAGAAAAAAGGAGGAGAGAAGGAAAGAAGAAGGGGCAGAGATGAAGCAGTGGCGACCGAGGGTGGAAAGCAGAGAAAAAAGGAGGAGAGAAGGAACGAAGAAGGGGCGGAGGTGAGGTGGAGTCGACGGTGAGGGGGTCGCTGGGGTGATGGTGGTTGGTGTTGGCAAGGGCAGTCGTCTACGGAGCAAGGGGAGAAAAAGAAAAAGAAAGGTTGGCGGGCAGCTTGGAGGAGGAAGAAACCGGGGAGAGGAAATAAGAAGAAGAAGGGAAGAGGCCGGGGCAGTCTTGTAATTAAGACTTGACTCGCTCTCACCTCGAGTCAATATTCATAATTAAATTCTAAAAATATCAAATAAATATGATAAAATTCTATAAATTAAAATATACTCAAATAATTAAACAAACATGCTCTAACCTACTAACCCATCCAAAATCCTATCTAACACATCTTAATACGATAAACAGCCTAATTATAATTTTCTATGGTCTAATGCATGAAATACTAAAAAAATCGGGCATATTGTCGCATATTCTAATAAATCATTTTCCTACTATTTTACTAACGTTATCATCGTATACTTAGGTATACATGACCCTCATGGCTCATAACACATGGCCGGTCTCAGCTCGGCTCACTTGTTTTGAAATTGATTCAACTCGGACCGACAGCTGAACCGATCGGTTCGCGAGTATAAAACCCTGACTCGAATCATGGGTTTTACATTGCGGCTGTGGCGCTCTAGTGGCCCTGCAACCCTCTGCTGCCATCCGCAGTTCCAAGCAAGCCGCCCTCCATCTTGTCCGCCGCCATCACAGCCATGCATGTCCCCATGTGCGCCGCCCACTGCCTTGGCCATTGCTACCGCAGCCATGCACTGCTCCTTTGCATCGCCCTCTGCCCGGGCCCCCTGCTGTCACCGTCCACCTTGGCCCAAAACCAAGTGTCACCCCCGCCATCACCACCCCCTGCCATGCGCCGCCTATGTCATCGCAGCCATGCACCACCCTCTCTATCCCCGTGTACAGTCACTGCCGGCCACCATGCGAGTGCCCCACTCGGCTAGCGTGTCGTCGCCCCCGCGGCCCCTCCGCAACTACTTGTCATTATGCCTGCTATGCCGGCATGCCACCTCACCCACTTGTCGTGCCCACACACACGTGGGCTCCTGGCGTCCACATGGGCATGCCATTATTGGCATGCCATTTTTTTTTTAAATATGTGGCCGAACTGTAAATGAAAATTTTAGTATAAAAACAAATTTGCCACTGAATAGACACCAAAATTTGGTGACAAATTTTAACCACCGAACTATTCACCAACTTTGGTGACTTTTAATCACACTATTTTGTGACCAAAATTTGGTGACAGTTCCATGATAATTTGCATTGAATTTTGTCACCTAAAAAAATCAGTGATAATTTGTTACTGTCCAGCCATCGAATTAATTAGCAGCCGAGGTTTCTGTTACTAAAAATTTCGATGACAACCTTTCGTCACTGAAAATGAGCCTGAAATGAATAAAACCCCAACATAATAGAGGTGCGTACCAAAAGGGGATGAAAAATAATACTTAATCATGTGCTTGTTAGTAACTGATTGGGTTATTGCCATTAATATTCCTACATGATGAGTTTTCACAAAAGGGCTGTTTTCCACTGGTGTTCGTCCTTTTAATTATCCTACTTTGTGATCTTTGCTTCTGAGAAGTTGATAAAAATATGGTGAGAAATTGAAGTTATAGTTCTTATCTAGTTATATTACACCATGTAAGCTCTCTTTATCATTGAGGGAGCGCATTATATTTGAATTTTATAGTTTTAAGTCCATTTGCGTTCAACAAACACAAAGGCAGTAGAGACGGCACTCATGCATGCATGAGGCAAAATAGAGAGCTCACCAACGATCTCTAGAGTTTGGACATATTGAGCCTGTAGGAACCATATTAACTGAGTTAGTCACCATAAAAAGAAATATCGACTTTGTTATAGAACGCATGATACTGATGACTTGCGCGCCTCCTACTTCTGTGAACACTCGTCAAATACCGACAAATACTTAGTGTAGTTTCTAAAGTTGATCACTTAATGATACATAATGTGAGAAGTTATCAGTTTGCATAACAAGATAGCATGATCCTCACGTATATCATTTGAATTTAAGATTTAAAAACTTAAGTACAATAATAATATGACTGCGTATTTTTTCAATATCCTCTACTTACATGAATGGCATTAATCACATAAAAAATAATTAAATCTCTTCCGTTCTATTTGGTTAAGTGTTGCTGAAGCATGCTCAAACATGAGTTCAGAGAGAGAGAAAGAAAAGTCCCATAGTGTACAGGTTATTAATGTGACAGGCGAGATTAATACTAATTAACCTTTTCACCCCCAATGTTTCTGGGCTTGAAATCTTTCATGGACAACGAACAATGAAAAAGAACAACTTTCGTAGAGCAAAAAGCATCATTATGATGCCTTCTTAAACATATTTTTCTAATAAATAATTAATAAGCTCTAAAAATATATTGTTGATTTTTTAATTTTAAACAATCAAAGTTTTATATTTATATATATATATGGTTAAGTAATTGTGAGCTCGGGGCAGAAAATCTAGGCCGTCAAATTACAAGGACAACCTAGATCTATTGTTCTAAAAAAAAAAAATCTCTATTGCCGGCAACACGTTCCGCCGCCCAGCCACCCTCCACCTTGACCCCACCTCGACCGCCCGCCCCCCCTCGCCGTGGTCACTGTCCTGCTGTGATTGTCCTCACCTCACCACAGTCGCCGTCCTGCCGCGAATGAACCCACCCCGTCGTGGCCTCTACCCCGTTCTCCCTCTCCCCTGCCGCGGACGCCCCTCCTCCCTACTCCCCTTCGACCCCATCATCCTTGTAAAAGTTTTGAAAAGTGGCTTGCCGGAAAAGCTTCGAAAAGTGGCTCGCCGGAGCAGCGTGGCAGTATAAAACAACAAGAGACCAGTTTTGGGCCCTCCATACGGCCATCCCAGGTTGCCGCCGGTCACGCTGCTGCTTCCAACAGACTCTTTTTAATAGAGAGAACAAATCCCGATCGAGATCCGCTAGAGGAGGAAGTCGTCATCATTGAAAAACAGCCCAAAAGACTGTCAATGGAGCGGTGCGTTCGGCCATCTTCCCGACCTCCCTCAAGCCGATCACCGCCATAAGTTAATTTGAAGGCCTTCACGACTTCGGATTGAGACAAAACTTGATACACCATAATTTTTTGACGCTCCGGAATATTTTAAGATAATAAAGAGATAAACCAGGGCATTGGAGTTGAAGATCTTAAAGACAAATCTATTTAAAAGCGGTAATATTCACTATTTTGTATAAGTATAAAATAAAAGAAGAAATAGTGGATTGTGAATATAAATCTCACTGTGGACTGACTTAAATATTCGAGTTGAACCCTAAGGAGCCACATAAAAATTTCCTGTGCCTTTCCTCGGTCGAGGTCGATATATTTTTATTTATTTTTTAGCTTGCACGGTTTTTTGCTCGTAAAATGTAAATTCTGTTTTATTACTATTTTCATTTTCGTAAATTGGTGTATTCATATGAGAAGAGAGCAATGTATATTTATATCTTCAATTAATGAAAGATTAGTGAGGATTGCTCTTCAAAACTCTCACGGGAATCACACAATCAATCAGGTATAAATTCTTCTCGGTAATATTTGATGTACTAAAAATAACAACTTATAAATTGTTTTTGAAGTACTAAAAAAAACAACGGCTCAAATCAGCACTACAATCAGAACGAAGGGCTATGAAAGATTTGTATGACGAGCAAGAGGAGGAGAGAAGTTCATCGAAGATAGCTGCCAATTAGACAATGGCCATGATAAACCGGCTCCAGAAAGAGAGGCTACAATACAGCTGGAAGCTCTGCAATTGACAGAATAATGGAAGAAGAGTCTTGAGTATGATCAGGAAGCTTTGCACCTTCTAATTGAGCTAATAGTGAAGGAGAAAAGGAGAATCATGAGCTTCACCGGGAGCTGAAATTGTATCAGAAGAGGGTTTTACATTATGAAGCCAAGGAAAGGATGGAAAAGAAGTTTGTCAGTGCAAGGATGATAACTTTCACTTCTTCTTTAAGTGCAGATGATGGTGATGAGATAAATGTGGATGTTAATGAAGGTCTAGATATTGAGTTCTGCAGAGATTTCTCTACGCACCCTTACAGGTGAAAGTGAAAGTAAATTAGATTGTTTAGACGAATCTGTATCAGAATTTGAGGAAGAATGCTTAGCAATCCTTGAACAGTTGAAGACATTGGAAGGAAGGGTATTTGCACTAAGGGATAAGGAAAAGGAAGAGCATGTGATGATTTGATGATACCAGCTACACATTTGGAAGAAAATTGGGCAGTGTTTACAGATCAAAGTTCTGAACATTTTACTCTATCGCAGAATAACAATGCTCATGGGGTTGAAGGCAATAAGACTTCTTCCTCTTTTTGATGCAAAAGAATCTGGGAATGGAAAAGGAATAATTTTACGACATTGGATTTAGGGATGGATTCCATAGTTAGGCCAAAAGTTACTTCCAAGAAAAAGAGGCTTGCGCGCAATTGAAGAGGAGGTTGACCGTGTTTTTGAGAGGGTGGGCACGATTGGTGAAAAACAGAAAACGAAAACAGACTCAACCCAAATAAGTAATTTGGTTCGCTTTTTGGTTTGGCCACGAGGAACTAAAGTGTAAATTGATATCTCGGTTCCAAGCCCAACCAAACCTAATTAACCGAAATTTTTTAAAAGAAATTTCAAAATCTATGTTTTATAGTAATTATCATGACGTTATAATATCTATATGATTAAAATTTATTTTTTTAATATGATATATACATTTAAAATTATTCATTAAATGATACTGTGAACTAAAAAAATGATATAATTTTAATTACATAATTAAATTAAAAAAATTCTTTATATAACTTATAATATAATTTAGTTATTTGGTTACCGAATCGAATCAACCGAAATATTTCGGTTTAATTTAATTTGATTTATGAGTAATTTAGTTTGGGTTCGGTCATTACCAAAGGGAATTATTGTAATTCGATTTGGGCGGTTCAGTGGAATGCTCACACCTAAATAGCTATAATCATGTTCAAAATGTCCGGTTGGAATCATTTACTTTAAGACACATTGCTAGAATCATGCACTATTCTTCAATCAATTGGTAAAAACTTTAATTTTTAAAGTGCAAGTAGCATTTTCCTTTTGATGGTACAACTAAAATTTAATGTTATGCATAAAAGCAATCTTCTCGTCGAAGTCGGTGTATACTTCGCGACTAAGAGAAGGTGGGAACTGGGAAGCATAAGAATGACAAAAAAAGATGAAAGTGAAACCATCTTTTTCGTACTGGTTAAGGTGATGGCCGGTGTCCTCAGATCTGCTGTCTTCTCTTTTCCCACGTCACAACGACATCCCATTGGTCATTTTTCCACGGCTGCCATGCAAGTACTAGGGCGGTCCAATGCTCATCATGTTTCTTCTCTCTTACCTTGCCATGCAAGGTACTAAGGCAGTCCAATGGAGATTTTTCTTCCTTGACATGTCTGTTGACTCTGGTCATTTGCTTTTTCTTCGTTGCAATTCATCACTGAGACATCCCTGGAGATTTTTCTATGATTTGGTTTGTACAAACTGCTGCAATTCAGATATCATACATTAACATTTACATCATCTAGTTGTTATGTGTACTTTATCTAAGGTTAATCAAAATGTTTACACTTCAGTAGAGCTTAATATCCATCGATAACACACTGCAATGAAGTAAACTTTTCCGGGTAGAAAGTGAAGTTGTTAGTTAGAGTCTTAAACACATCCCTTGAAGTGAAAGCTAACTTTACAACATACACTGCCGACGATCACCACTAAAGCCATTCGGCAAAGGCTAAAAAGAAATCACAGAGAGCACTCCCAGCATGAATCTGTTCACCGTCTCAAAAGCATTAATGTGGTAAGCCAAGATCGAATATTTCGTACAATCACTCGTAACAAATCCAACTTTCTATTGAGCTTCCAGGAAGCAACTCTTGTCTGTTTTTGGCTACTTCATTCCTCTCCAGCAACTACAAATACTTGTTTCTCCGATTGATTTTAGAGCAACCCAAAACGCCTTACTAAGCAAGCTAGCTATAAGCTCCAACCATGGCGATGGTGCCTGCCCCTCTCAGTTCCCAAGCTCTAGCGTCGACCGCCAGCACCTCCGCCGGCCCCTTGGTGGCCAGCTGCAACCAAAAGATCCGTCCGCTGCTCGACGCCATCGACAAGCTCCGGCACATGGAGGTGATGAAGGAGGGCATCCAGTTGCCCACCATCGTCGTGGTCGGCGACCAGTCGAGTGGCAAGTCCAGCGTGCTCGAGTCGCTGTCCGGCATCACCCTCCCTCGGGGGCAGGGCATCTGCACCCGCGTCCCCCTCGTCATGCGCCTCCAGAACAACCCCGGCCTCGACCCCCCGGAGCTCCTCCTCCAGTACAATGGCAAGACGGTGTTCACGTCGCCGGAGACGATCGCCGACGACATCAGCTGCGCCACCGACGAGATCGCCGGCCCCGGCAAGAACATATCCAAGACGCCGCTCACTCTGCTCGTGAAGAAGGATGGCGTGCCGGACTTGACGATGGTCGACCTCCCCGGCATCACCCGGGTGCCCGTCCAAGGCCAGCCCGACGACATATACGAGCAGGTCTCGAGCATAATCATGGAGTACATCGCCCCCGAAGAGTGCATCATCCTCAATGTCCTTTCCGCGACCGTGGACTTCACCACCTGCGAGTCGATCCGGATGTCGCAGCAGGTCGACCGCTCCGGCAACCGGACGCTCGCCGTCGTCACCAAGGCCGACAGGGCACCGGAGGGGCTCCGGGAGAAGGTAACCGCTGACGACGTCGGCATCGGCCTTGGCTACATCTGCATCCGCAACCGCATCGGCGACGAGACGTACGAAGAGGCCCGCGCCGCCGAGGCCAGACTGTTCGAGACGAACTCGCAGCTTTGCGAGATCGACCGGTCGATGGTCGGCGTCCCGATGCTGGCCCAGAGGCTAGTGCAGATACAGGCCGCCGGCATCAACCGTTGCTTGCCGGACATATCGAGGAAGATCAGCACCAAGCTGAGCAAGAGCACGGCGGAGCTCAAGGCCATGCCGCAGATACTCGAGACCCTTGCGGACGCCATGACTGTGCTGATTCGGATCATCGGCGCCGCCAAGGAGTCGCTGCGAAAGATTCTGATCCAGAGGCGAGTACGACGAGTACCCGGACGAGCAGAACATGCACTGCACCGCCCGGCTGGCCGACATGCTGGACGAGTACGTGAAGGAGCTCCGGTCGAAGTCGGCCGCCGAGGTGACCACCTCCGCCCACAAGTTCCTGATGGAGGAGATCGGTGCTTTGGAGGAGTCGAAGGGGTTCGGCCTCCCCAACTTCCTCCCCCGCTCCGCCTTCATCACTCTGCTCCAGAGAAAAGTGAGCAGCATCGCCGCTACCCCGGTCGACTTCATCAACAAGGTGTGGGCGTACATCGAAGACGTCGTCGTGCGCGTCCTCATGCAGCACTCCCACATGTACCCCCAGCTCCAACCCTCCACCAAGCGATCGGTCTGCCACCTTTTCGTCAAGCTCCGGGACAGGTCCCAAGAGAGGATCAGAGAGATGGTGGAGATGGAGAAGCTGTCCGACTATACCAGCAACCCGGAGTACATGCAGGCCTGGACTGAGCTCATGGCCGACGAGAGGCACTTCATGGGCGTGATCGAAGACCGCAAGTTCACCCGGGTGAAGATCCGCGGCTTCGGCGAGGTGGACATCGCGCACCTCGTCGAGCAGTCGTCTGCTGTGCAGCAGGCCTTCGACATGAAGATGAGGATTACGGCGTATTGGAAGATAGTGATAATCAGGTTGGTGGACTCCATATCGCTGCACCTGCTCTACAGCGTGAAGAAGCTGATCAACGAGGATATGGAGGGGGAGCTGGTGGAGGAGGTGTTGAGCGCCAAGAAGGGTGGGATCGAGCGGCTGCTCGAGGAGTCGCCGTCGACGGCGAGGAAGAGGGATAAGCTCAAGAGGAGCATCGAGGTGCTCAAGGAGGCGAACGATGTGGTGTCTCTAATCATCGACAAGATTGCTGCTCTTGGTGACGACGACGTCTACGACACAGAACCACCGCGCCCGAGGGATATTTGAGATGCTCATCAGTTGTTTTGCTTCATGCTACTATGATTATTATATTATTCTGAAATTCATAGAGGATCCGAAATTTAAATTTTATTAATCCGTTATTATTATTATTATGATTATTATGATTATTTCGAAACTCATCAAACGATTTTAATTTTAAAATTTTATTAATCTGAAAAGGTGATAAAATAACCAATAAATGGTAGGATCTAATAAAACACTATTAGCTATGTCATACAATATAAAAATAAGACATGAGTTAAGCATTTGATCAAGTTGAAGGAGAGACCTAACAAATTAAAGCTATGTCATACAATATAAAAATAAGACATGAGTTAAGCATTTGATCAAGTTGAAGGAGAGACCTAACAAATTAAAGAAGAGCTCTATGTCTTATCGTGGCAAGTTTGACACCGCACAAACTAATAATGCATACCACTACAAAACTTTTATATGGTATGTGCTATGTAAGATAGAAAAATAAACCAGTTATACACACCAGCTCAATCACATTCACACGCTGAACTCCTTGGAAAATGTCTGAAATATTAATAAAATAAATAAGGATCTTGAAACAAATTGTAATTTATAAAATACATCCCTGGAATCATCCTCGGACTTAGAATAAATAAGATATCGATAAGCCCGATAAAGCTATGAAAAATAACTTAAATTGTCAATTAACTTATTTAGACTTAAAACTTTATGATAATTATGGTAAAAGATATTGAATCACAAAGATCCATCAAGTACAGACTAAGCTGTTTGAGATATCTAATAAAACCTCACGCCCATCCTGTTAATTGTGAAATAGTTTATTAATTAGAATAATCTAATAATATTTAATTAATTAAGATAACTAAATAAATTATTATTTAACTTAAAATTTTACACCAAAATAAATTTATAATAAAATATAATTAAATTATTATTATTTTATTTTATTTATTAATTTACAAATTTTACACGCAAAATGAGGAAGCTTACACGCGGTCCAAATAATACAAAATGTGGTTTAACCGGCACCCAAAAATTGCGTGCAGCCGAGCCACACGCAGCATGTGTGCCAACGCAAAGCCCCCCTGGGGTTGCCCTTGAGAAGACCATGACGCCGTGATGGGAGAAAAATGTAGTAAAAAAAAAAAAAAGAAGAAAATAGGGGAATCTCTCTGACCTTGAGAAGCTAGCTGTCATTGGCCATGCAGCGGAGGTACTGTCTATAAGGTGCGCCACCGCCGGAGTTGCACTGTTTTTGCTCTTAAGGTGGTGAGGTTAGGCTGCGAGGAGGCGGTGTCGGCGCTACGGGAGGCGGAGATACTCCGGCGGACTGACTCACCGGAGGTGGTTCGGTGCTATGGTGTGTTGGAGGGAAAAGAGATGGATGGAGCTCTGGCCGAAGATGGTGCAGTATGCCTTGTCATGGAGTATATAGATGCCGGGTCGGTCCAGGACCTGCTTCGCAGGTGTCGGAGGCTGCCAGAGCCAGCTGTTGGGCCCTTTCGGCCCCTACCCAAGCTCCGACTGCCAAAGCCAGCCATCTTCGTCTTTGGCCGACGGCTTTGGAGGGTCTGGCCTACCTGCATGGGATGGGCATTGTGCAGCGGGACATAAAGCCATCTAATTTGCTGATCAACACACTTGGTGAGGTCAAGATTGCCGACTTCTGAGTGAGTGGGAGGTGGTGGAGGTTGGCGAGGACTCCGCCGGCACCTTCGCGTATATGTGCCCAGAGAGGTTTGACCCGACCAAGTGTGGTGATGATTGTGATGGATTCGCGGGTGACATATCTATTACAAGGTCTAGAGTCGGAAGGTAGGACGAGAGAGGTCTTATCTCTGCCATTAGCCTTCAAATGGCACAAAAAAATATCAAGACAATCTGCAAAATTGGAACATGCACTTCATTGAAGTTTAAATGAAAATTTCCATGCAAACAGAGATTATGCAGCTCCATAGCCTCCATCTGTTCATGCTTTTACAAATATTTTCTGGCAAGGGCTCTAACTTTCGTATCAAAGTGCACAGAAGTGACGCGAGATCCTGGCAAGTAGAGAGGGTTTAAAAGCGTCTGCAAAACATGCAAGCTACAGGTTAACAAAGTGGCAACTAATTAAGAAAAACTAAAAGTACTTCAAATGTTCAGTGCTGTCAAATGGCTTTTATGGTGAAATCGAAGTTCAACATTAAAGTGCGCCTTTTATCAATCCCTTCACAATAGTAACAGCTAAAATATTATTAGGTAACTGTCCATATTAGCTACTCTGGCCATGTAAAAACTAGATTTATGAAATATGCACTATGCCTATTTGCTATTCGCTAGCATTAATGATAATTTCAAATTCTTTAGTCAAGAGTATAAAAACTGCCGATTCACTGGAGCAGGAGGGCTTCTACCTTGATGTAAAGCTCCTGGACCTCTTGGAAAAAGCTTTTTATCCCATCCTCACTCCGGGAGTCATGAATTAGCATAAGTCTAGTGTGTGGGGATTGCATAATTAAAGAAAACACGCACTAAATATGATGCATATACACTTCATAATAGATTCATAATGGTGCAAGATTGAGATCATAATTTTCTTCCAACAAAAAAGAGCTGCTTATTATATTTGTCCCAAAAGTACAAGAGCCACATTTAGCTCCGCCCGGGAGCGACGCCTGTGGAGATGCCGTGCATCTCCACCGTCGATCATCCTGGGAATAGACGGTGGAGATGCACGGCGTCTCCACCTGCGTCAGCTCCCGGGATGAGCTAAAATTTTTCAAAGTACAATGCGTGACAACTTCAATATTTCTTCCCCTAGTTCAAATATAGAAGAGTTCATGCATATCTAGATATAAAGATGGCAGCACAAATTCACTATCTAAGTCAATGCTTCATAATAGAAGGATATGACGAGCGGTTACGTATACAGAGACCACCAGATCATTGAACCTATCCACCGCCTTCAGAAACCTGCATCTTGAGCAAAAAATGTCATATAATCAAATAAGGTGACAGCATTTTATTACGCAACCAATTTCTTGAGCTATCCCATAATTAAAAAACATTAAATAACAATGGTGTTAAATATTTTTTATCTCATTTATCATCCTTTCAAAGGATAGCAACAAGAATAGGACAACACTTTTTCTTCTACATGGCGGGGTGTAATTGATATAAATATGAATGCAATCAATCCAAGCAACAAAATCCATTCGCATAGTGAGTGGTAAAAGAAGCAGCTAACTCACATTGCACTAGTTGTCCATGCAAGATCCTGAACTATATCCAAAGCTGCATGTAGGATGAATTGGTGTTGATGCACTGCTTCCTCTTTCTGCACATGCAGGAATAATTATAGCGTGAACTCATTTTAATTTATAAACTTTGTGAACCCAGAGCTTAATTGTTAGTTTTTCATCTAATGGATCATATTTGTCGGTATTTTAGGAATAACCTATAACCATCCATGTGTATCTACCTAATGTGAACCGTTGATGAAAATTAGCGACCATGATGTCGATTCACAAAATTTACATCTAAGAAAGGTTCATTCTCTCTCTCTCTATAGGTATTGATTACTATCAACCATATTGCCTAGAGTACTCTCTGTGCCCATTAAATCTGGGCTATCCCCAGATTGAATAAAAAAAATACCGAGTGTGGCCACTAACAGTAGCGTGCGGCTGCTCATAGCTGCCGGCGGCCGGATGGACCACCATACTTAAAACAATGTTGCCGGTGGCATGAACATCTGGCCAAGAGCGGCTGGGTCTGGCCACCCCCTGCTGGATCCGGAAGGGGGTGGCCACATTCAGCCGCACCTGGCCGGATCTCATCACCATAGCAGATTTCTTTAAGAAAATAACAATTGATCTGGCCGTTAGTGGCCTGATCCAGCCAGATGTGGCCGGCCTCCGCCAGATCTAGTAGGGGCGCTAGACCTGGCCATTGGCGATCGGATGAGCTGCCTCTTTTTTGTTTTTTTAACAAATTAAATCTGAGTCGCTCTTGTAATCGAACGATTCATCAAAATGGGTGCAAAAATAATTTATGCATCATTGCTGAGATTATCTTTTTTCATATATATATATATATACATATATATAATATAATATAAAAATTTATGGAACACTTGTAAAATTGCCATAAAATGAGAACAAAGCATAAATGAGCATAATGAGAGAAAAATTATAGAAAAAATATTAAATGCCTAAAAATTGACCATCAAGTAGATGAATCACAAAGAAAATTAAAATTGTCTTTTTTCCCACGGAAAGAAAGAAAAAAAAAGAGACGAATCACCTTTGTAGCGAAACCCAATTCAGCTTCATAGAATGGGATGCATTCTGACTCACAATAATGAAGCACGTCGTGCTCGCCACTGATGATCACCTTCAAAGAAAAGAAAAGCACGTTGAAGCTTGAAATTCAAATACAAGATCGGGGAGATCAAATAGGAAGAGAGTCGAAGGGAGCAAACAAAGGATAAACGAGAAGACACTTCGACAGTTAGAGGCTACAAAAGAGTTACTTGGAGTGTAGTTGCAAATATCAGAATTGGCCTCTCAATCAGTGGATGGGAGAGTGATTAAATTGGACAGATTCAACAAAAATAGGACGTCCATATAAATTGGTCTAAATCATCTTATATTATAAACATTATTATACCCTTTGTGTACATATATAATATTAAATATAACAAACATGCATATAAATTGTTAGGCCCTTTCGGACCCCCACCCAAGCTCTGAAACCACTATTGGACCCTTTGAGCCCTCAAAATGGACTGTAAACAACCAAAGGAAACTCGCAATAGGTGTCACAGGTCTCTCTTAATCCAAAAGCTAGCTCAATGAATAAGGTTTTCCCATTAACCTATATACAAGTCACCAACAACCTCTCGACCGATGTGGGACAAACCCAATAACTCCCTTTCACACATCGGGCGTAGCCCAAAACTATCATCGTCTGACACACTCCCCTTAAATCACTCACCTATCATCGTCTGACACACTCCCCTTAAATCACTCACCTGGCAAACTCATTAGGTGGAACCCATGAGGAAACCACAACAATCGGCATAGGCAAACCCGGCTTGAATTTGGCTCTGATACCACTATCGACATAGGCAAACCCAACTTGAACTTGGCTCTGATACCACTTGTTAGGATTTTTAGGCCCTCACTTATACTCTGATACCATTTATTAGGCCCTTTCGGACCCCTACCTAAGCTCCGAAACCACTGTTGGACCCTTCGGGCCCCCAAAAGGGACTTTAAATAGCCAAAGAAAACTCGCAATATGTATCACGGGCCTCTCTTAATCCAAAAACTAGCTCAAGGAATAAAGCTTTCCCATTAACCTATATACAAGTCACTAACAACCTTTACGACCGATGTGGGACAAACCCAACATAAATTAATTACATACCAATCTACTTTATCTATAAAAATATTTAAATATTATTTAAAAAATAAATAAATATTAACAATAGCAAATTATATTTTTCTAGTTCATATTCCCGTACCACCGAAGGCTTGGACATAAAATATATATTTTTCTATAAATATTTTTTAAAGTGCTAGTTAAGTTTTGGACGAATATCCATTTTCCAACAACAAAATTCACAAAAAAAACTTATATCAACATTGTGCAAGAAGACATCACGCATCAAAAATTCATGACCAGAGATTTTTTTTCAAAGAAAATGTAAATGATGAATGAAATGAACCAAAGCATTCCACAAGAAACAAAAATTCCTGAACAAAATGCTATCAATTTTTTTGCTCATATCCAATTCTTCTTTCACATTTATTCAGAAGTCTAATTTGTTCATTAGGATACACCATTTCCAACATAATCCAAGAAAAAATGATAAAAAAGAAAAAGAACTGACCAAAAAGAGGAAGGGAAGAAGGGTGATGATGTCCAAAGGGGTCTGGCGGTTCTCGGAGACAAAGGATGGCTGGTGGTTGGGGGGATCTAGTAGTAATGAGACTGGTCACCGGAGGGGATTGGCTGATGGGTAGGAGAGGAAGGGTGGTGAGTGGATGGGGGTTGTGGCCAGGGCTACTAGACAAGCAAGCGAGTTGAGCTCACCTTGTGCTCGAAGTTGACTTGATTAGCTCGAAGTTCGTTCAAACTTGACTCGACATTGAACGAGTTTCGAGTATATATGCTTGAAATCAACTCGAATATTTCTGATATTATTTGAGCTCGACTCAAGCTCGAATACACTTAAACTGTTAAATTTTAACGAGCTCTAAACCAGCTCGTTTGGGAGGTTAAAACCAGTTTGTTCATGAGCTCAAAACCAGTTGTTTATGAGCTCGAAACCAGCTTGTTCATAAACTCGAAAGTAGCTTGTTTTGGAGAAAATATACAATTATAGAGATTAAAAACTAAAAAATAGTCTATCAATAAAATTGTCTATCATACTCACAATACACTCATCACCCATCAAATAATCAACAATCCTCATCACAATAAAAATGTCCCTAGCTCATCCTATTCATGTCGATTTTATTATGTTTTTCTAAATTACATTAGAGACAACTAGCATGCTTAGATTTATTTTACTTAATTAGATAATTAGCATTCATTAAGTATAACTCAAATCATCCAAATATCACTTCATCTACTATTGGGCATTCATCACGTCAAACAATCAATCATATCATGCTCAATCCTATCATGCTATGCTAATAATTATCAATTTAAATGATTAAATCGAAGGTAATTATACCTTGTGCCTTCGACAATTAGCAACGGCTAAGGTTTTGTCATGCATCTCAGAGCTCAAATTCAGCCCTTGGTAGCGCACAAAGTTTGATCGGGTTAAACTGGATGAGTTCGGAGAAGATCCAGTGAATTCCATCGAAACAGATTTTTCGATGGGTTTTGGCGGGTTTCCGACAGTTTTCCGGTGACTGTTGCCGGTGGCCGCTATCGGCGGGATGACGGTAGTATGGGGTATTGTTGGCACCGGCTTGGTGAGCCCGTCGTTTCTACAACGTTGACAAGGTTGGTGGAGGCGGCGACTTGCTGAAAAGTAGGGTAAAACAAGGGCAGTATGTGGTGGGGTGACGAAATTTGGCCGGGATGAGCCATGCTAGGCTCCGCTCCCATCGGGGATGGTCGCGGGAGGTTCGGGGACATCAAGGCTGCGATGGTCATCGGCGACAGAATTGGTGACGGGAGAGCGGCACGATCGGGCATCTTCATCTTGTCATGGAGGCCGGGCGACGACCGGACAACGGGGGGAATGGTCGGCTATGTTCTACTATGCCTGGACTGTGGGCGGAATGGTCAGCTATGTTTTGGGGGTGACCGGTGGCATTGATTGGCACTGGTGTGGCTGCGGAAGGTGGCGTGGGCGACGGAGGAGGGCAACATCCAGGGTTTGGGGGAATGAGAAGCGTCGGGGGGTAGAAATAGATCAATTACGATATTGTAAATAAAAGTTGATTCGAATCCAACTCAAGTCAAAAATAATAACTAACTCGTAATAAATCATAAGAAAAATTCAAAAAATAGGGGAAAATCTCATAAAATATAATACACACCATAACAGCGAAATGACATGTTCTATAATTAATAACCCACCCAAACTGCCCTATAACGTGCCCTAATATATTATTCGACTCAAAAATAATTTTACAATTAAATACATAAAAAAACATACTGCATACTTTCATATACTCTGATAACTCATTTCTTATCATCTTTCCGACATTATCCTTATTTACTCAGGTACACTTGACCCTCATCACCCATAACTCACGGCCGACCTTAGCTTAGCATGCGGTTTATGATTGACTCGACTCAAACCAACAGTTGAATTGACAGGTTCGCAAATATAAAACTTTGACTCGTATTACGGTTTTACACATGGGCTTATTGATGAATGCCGAATCATGTAGGAACCTAATTATAGGTATGATATTTTTATATACGTATTTTTATTTTGGTACTGAATTGTAAATCTTTTGACTATCTTATCATGTTTTTGGTGGTTCGTCTCTTATATAAGCCATAACATGCACAATTTGTTAACCTTACAATTTTAGTTAATTAAGTCATGATAAACAATTAAATTGTTGAAGGAGAGATTTCTTGCAGGTAGCAGATTCATGTTCATTAAAATTGGTTTTTGTTCTTTTATTATAGTAAACTTATTTTTTAAATTTATATTAATAGTCAATAATAAGATTTATCTACGATTTTAAATGTGCTTTGAGTAGGTAAATAATATTATATATATTATTATATTATATTATCGAGTTGAATTTGAGTCGAGCTACAAGTCAATTTTGAATTATAACTAAGTTGAGTCGACCCGAACACTGCCTTGCTCAAACTCGAATCGTAGGATTCGAGTTTGAGTTGAGTTCGAGCTCGAGAATTTAAATGTTAAGTTTCAAGTTGAGTCGAGTCGATCCGAGCCGAACGCCAAATGCATACAAGCTGACTCGCTCAATTAGCAACCCTAAGTTTGGCTGCCGATGCAGGAGGAATAGAAGCGAAGATGAGCGATGGAAGGGATCGTCAACTTGGCATGTGAATCGGCTTAGATCAGCCGGTTCTTGGTCAATTTTCCTCCAAAAATGAGTTGCCTCCCTATTTTTGATAAACAAGCATGGCCTTGTTAAATCGGTCAATTTCATTCCTATTTTGCAACTATGACTCAGAGAAGTCACCCCGTCATGTGGGTGATGGGAGTGGTGTTGTTAGTGGGCCGGGCCTACTTCAATAAATGAGGCCCATTTCATCTTTTCATGGGCGTGTATAGCTATTGAAAATTGCTGAATCTCTAGCCCATCTATACAAAGTCTAGTCCATTTAACAGTTTTATTTGCAAGTCTCCCAGAGTGGTAGTCGCTAAGTGAGTTGAGATTGAGTGCTATAAATTGATACGGGACAAGTATTTTTAATCACGGACATGAAGATGGGGCATATTTGTGCCTCGCGTGGGTTCCCGTTGACCCGAGGTGCAACAATAGTTCTTTTGGACGAGAGTTCTCATCCATTAGTATGCGTGTACCTAGTACTCGATCAAGAGACAATTGTCTATTGTACTTCTTACCTTAGAACCCTATGAGTCCTTTAGGGTGCTTGCACTATTGATACCAAGGATGATGATTAGATCCACCGTGAGCGACAACAATGACACTTCAAAGTGGACATTAGCTCAACCTTCCTATTTTTATATATACTGCTTTATCCTATTGTACACATTTCTCACTACATAGTTATAGGTAGAGACATAGTGATCATATCTTTTACGTAGCCTCCCGGGATGGGCACCTTCTAGGTCTCCTTAGCACATCTCACGGATTTCACATATGTCATACTCGAGTTTTCGAGGCTAATCAAAATGTCCTTGTTGGAGGGTATCCCTTTGTATGACAGTATACATCATGAGGTCAACTTGACTTCTAAACCACCTCATGTTTTGAGACGTACGCATTAGGTTTTGTTAGGTCACCTTTCTATGAGCACACTTATGATTACATCTACCTTTCTATTGAGAAGGCAAGTATGATTACATATTCAAGTTACGTGTATAGCCTCCTTGAGGCTTGAAATGCCCTTTCAAGATTTATAAAATAGTAGTCTAACGTATAACCACCAAATAGTCACCAAAATATAACACTGTACTTCGGACCGCCCGCAGACCAATAAATGGGGTGTCACAAATTTTTTGCGCTCATCACATTTGAGTTTTTTCTTCCATCATAGTTGATTCGGAAATTATTATTATTATTATTATTATTATTATTATTTATTAAAAAAGTGATGACGTTTTTTTTCCTCAATAAATTTTTTTAAAGTACGGATAAATTTTAATTATGCTACTTAAACTAAAGTTTGTTACGATATAATACATTCTTAATTTATTTTTCAAATAAATTTTTATTATTTATTTATTAATTATTAAGAAAAATTAAGAATATAATTCTATCTGAATTAAAAAATTTTGAAAATAAATTCCATTTCATTATTAAAATTTTTTTACTTAATAAAATTTCAATTACTTTTAATGTTTGTATACAACTGTACTTTTTGCTAAAATTAATAAATATTCATTTTTTTAATTTAAAAATAGTACAATAATTTTTTAAAATATAAATTTTTATATTTATAATATATATATATATATTATTAATTTTCAGATGTACCTTGCATGATAGTCTTTGGCCAGTTATGTTATAATTTTATTCTTTTAAAAGAGAAGTGACATATATCGTTCTATTTAAAAATTTTACCAATTTTTATTGGGAAAGTATCGATTAATGACATCATTGAAAATTTTAATTTAGCTAAAATAATTTCTTTTTAAGATTACGACATGATCATGTATAACTGATTACCAACTGGTAGTAGGTTTACTAATATAAGGGACATCACATCTGAAATTGGTTTATATTTTAATAAATACAAAGTATCTATACTAAAGTACGAACCCCGAGGATTTTTAATACAGTGTTCCCACATGGCATATAATTATTTTACAATATTATCCTTCATTTTTTATTAATAAAATATTAATTTTCTACTGTAATTAAGTGCTGTCATATGTTACCTAATTATTTTACAATATTAATATTTATTTCTTATTAGTAAAAATATTACTTTTTAATTATAATTAAAATTTGTTTTTCATCTGTCATCTAATTGTTTTATAATATTACCGTTTATTTACTATTAGTAAAAGTATTACTTTTTAATTTTAATTATGATTTGTTTCAAATTATTTAATACTATTCTATTATAATTAGGATTTGTTTTGATTTCTATTGTAATTTGGATTTATTTCGAATCCTTTAGCTAAACATCGCATGGATTAGTGGCTAGCTT
Organism: Piper betle; assembly: GCA_033002965.1. Lineage (NCBI taxonomy): Eukaryota > Viridiplantae > Streptophyta > Magnoliopsida > Piperales > Piperaceae > Piper > Piper betle. Next base: position 13,197 of record JAURVB010013962.1, on the reverse strand, counting down.
ATATATTATTGTACGATCCTTGAAAGAATAACTATTTAAAAGTCAAATTTTATTTCGATACGCATGAACAAGCGATTGGTGTGTGTGATAAAAAAATCACAACTAGCTGAACCTATATCCATTTTTCAATCTATAAGTTTATTTCCTAGTTAAACAGATATTTAATTTCACAAACTATAAATTTGTCGTAAATTATACATCATAGTCATAAATTTAAATTTAAAATTATCCCAATCTGTATTAAATTATATCTATTCTTACCCAAAAAAAATTAAATATTAGTATCTAAATATAGTTTTTTGTATAATTCGCCAATTGTATCATGCAGAGTAGACACACAGCACTCTACTAATCCGAGCCCACGTACAAATTGATGAGCATGAATGTCTATAAAGGAGTGGTGTTAACCAAGTCCATGGTATGATATCCAATCTCGCTCCCAGTTTTGTACATCTCCTCTACGTTTTGGATGCAAGATTTTTTTCCTTATGGGTTTTACACACCCTTCTCCTTGATCTCTCCCTCTCCCTTGATAAATTTTTTTTTTTGAAACATATTTTTTGTTGAATGAGCTAAATTGAACAAAAAATCAGGCCAAATGAAGCAACCAAAAGCTTTTAGAACAATTAAGAGATTCAATTGCTTGTTGTTTTAATTGTTTACTACGTAAAAACAGTTGGCCATTGAAGTGGTAGGCTGGCAGCATATCTGTGAAGTCATGACATTTCCAACGAGGTGCTAGCATTTTTGCATAGACATATAATTCTTACCCAACGCTCATAGATCTTCCCATGTCAACCTGTTAATATATGCATGGTAAATTGTTCCCACCTTTTAGCTACCATATTCTTCTCTCACGATTCAGTATCAGTTGATTCGATTAACCCAAGGAAAAACTGTTGGATTTTGGATGTATATATACATGTATATATATATTGTATTATATATTATTATTAAGGTTTGACCTAAATTAAATTGATCTATTAAAGTTAAGATTAATGAGCCATTAATATTTAAGATAAGTATGGATAAATATGTGTAGATATTATTTTCATAATTTCTAATTTATGATAGGTTAAATTGAAATTATGAAAAATAAGGATAAATACGGTTATGGTCCCCAAATTTGCCCGTAGTTTTTCTTTCTAGTATCCCATCATCTAGAAACTCTAGTTTTGGAGAACCGGTGTTGAATTTGAAAGATCAAAACCTAAAGAAGTCAAGAATCGTTTTGCTTTTATAGATTCAGGTACGCTTCCGTTATCAAATTTTATTTTCTTGATGATTTAATATGAAGAAGAAGAAGAGTTTTATTGTGATGTTTTTTTATCTGTATAATTTGGTTAAGTTAAATATACAACAAGTAGTATCAGAGCATCTTCATATTAGATCATTGAGGATTAATTTGATTTGTGTTTAATTTTGGATCAAGATTCAGAAAAAGATAGATCCCAAAATAAAATCTTATTAGAACTGTCTAGTTCCATATCACATCTAGATCTAATGATTCAAGATCCCAAAATAATACTAGTTTGTAAGATGAGAATAAATTGATATGGTCTTCAACCCATTGGGAGTACCCTAAATTCGACACTAGTTATTGTCATTTTCACAAATGTGGGAAAGGAAAATACAAGAAATTTGTATATGGGATATTTATTCTCAAATCAAGGTCCTCTTTTGGTAAAATATCAAATGAGGAAAATAAAGTTACAAAAGGAAAAATGTTATAATTTCAGAAATTTTCAAATAAAGATACTTTTATAACCTTTTTCAGTTTTATGTTATTTATATTTGGGATTATTAAATTCAAATTATGGTTCAGTTATAATTAATATTTTAGAATTTATTAATTGCTATAATATACTACCAAAGTAGCCTCTTTTGTAGAAATTAATTTATTTTAAAATATTAAGACGGTTGTGGGTATATGATTCATGTGAATATTAATCGGCCCAAAGGAAGGTTAATATTTGACAGAGTTATATACACATTTGTGGTAATAAATATGGGATAATTATCAAGATTCCATGTGAATAATAAATTAGTCTAAAGATAGATTTATTATTTGACAGGATTTATTGTCCATATTTGATTACTGCACTAAGAGTACCACTTACAAATTAATATTTCTGTCCAAAGACTAAATATTAATGTTGTGCTAGGTATCTTTTGATGAGATTTACCATTGTTTGAATTATTAATCTTATTATGTGCATGTTATTTTGTTCTATTTTCAGTTAATCAATCTGCTTCTATGATTTCTGCCAACATCAATTCAGTTCCAATGCTTAAAGATAATTTTAAGGATTGGAAAAGAGCGTGATGATCATTCTCGGCTGTATGGATCTTGACCTTGCATTAAAGACTGAACAACCTACTTCTCTTACGGACAAAAGTTCCATTGAGGAAAAATGGGACATTGAGAAGTAGAACGTTCAAATCGTATGAGTCTTATGATCATGAAGCATGGGATTCCAGAGACCTTCAGGGGCGATGTGTCTGAGAAGGTTACTACAGCCACTGAGTTTCTTAAAGAAATTGAAAAGCGTTTTGTAAAAAACGATAAGGCTGAAACAAGTATGCTTTTATCGAACTTGATTTCAATAAAGTTTAAAAGACAAAACAAGCATAAGAGAGTACATCTTAGAGATGTCAAATATTACTTCAAAACTAAAAGCACTAAAGTTAGAGCTATCTGAGGATTTGCTCGTGCATTTAGTTTTAATTTCTCTTTCGGCACAATTTAGTCAATTCAAGGTCAATTACAACTGCCAAAGGGACAAATGGACTCTTAATGAGCTCATTTCTTATTGTGTCCAAGAAGAAGAAAGGTTGAAGCAAGAATAGGCTGAACGTGCTCACTTGGCTAGATACCTATCAAGACATAAATAAGAAAAGAAAGAGCGCTACGGAAGCTAGTAATGGTTCTCACAAGCAACATCAAAAGAACAAAAATCAGGCTTCTTGCTGTTTCTTTTGTGGTAAACGTGGACATATGAAGAATGAATGCACTAAGTATCATATTTGGTGTAGAAAAAAGGTTCATTTCTTAATTTTGTTTTCTAAGCTTAATTTAGCTTCAGTGCCAATACACACTGATGGCTAGATTCCGGTGCTACTACTCACATAGGTGTGTCAATGCAGGGTTGCCTGAGTTGCTGAAAGCCAAATGATATTGAAAGATTCATCTATGTGAGGTGATGACAAATCTATTTGTAGTTTAAGCAATATGGGCTTTTAGATTATTATTAAAGAAAGAATATTACTTGGATTTGAAAGCAACATAAGTAGTACAATCTTTTAGACGGGAATTTGGTTTCTATTTCTATGTTGGACAAATTTGGTTACTCTTGTTCATTTAGAAATAATAAGCTAAATCTTTTTCTAAATTCAAATATTGTGGGTACTGAGTTCCTTGTCTTTTTATGATAATCTATATTTACTTGATACTATTGCATCTTTTAATGAAACTTTGCATGTGAGTTTACATGGTACAAAGAAAAAGTTAATCGATAGAAGTTCTGCTTTACTCTGGCACAAGCGTTTAGGACACATTTCAAACAAAGAATTAAATGACTTATGTCAAAATAGAATTCTTGATTCTCTTAGTTTATCAAATTTTCAAGTTTGTGCTGAGTGTAGTAAGGGAAAACAAACAAATATAAGGAGACTAGGTGTCAATAGATCTACAAGCATCTTAGGACTAATACATACGGATATTTGTGAGTCATTTCCTATGGCTTAGAGTGGTCAACAATATTTTATTACTTTCATGAAGCCGATTATTCTCGTTATGATTACCTTTATCTCATTCATGAAAAGTCTCAATTATTGAACGTGTTTAAGGCATATAAGGCTGAAGTTAAGGACCAACTTGATGAAACTATTAAAGCTATTAGATCTGACCGTGATGGTGAATACTATAGTAGATATAATGGACTGGGAAAAAACCCTTATGAATTATGGATTGGAAAAAAAGCCCAGTTTAAACATTTATACATTTGGGATTGTCTAGCTCGAGGCAAGGCCTTATAGGCCAAATGAAAGGAAATTGGACTCCAGAATAGTTAGCAGCTATTTTGTTGGGTACTCTTGAACGGTCTAAAGGGTATAAGTTTATATGATCTCACAACAAGGTCTATTCTTTGATGACGGGAAATACCGAATTCTTTGAGGATGTTAAGTTTGGAGGGGGAAATGAAGTTGGAGACTTTGTCTTTGAAGAAGAATCTATTTCTCTTCCCATGATTGTTCTTGACAAATAATCAGGATCATATTCTTGATGTTGTTCAAGAAACAATACTAGAATTACAAGACAATGTCGAGAATCCTAATCACAATATCAAGTTATACCTGAAGAGCAAACTCAATAGCCTCAAGAGCAAATACCATTGAGGAGATCTACAAGAAAAAAGAGAAATGTAATTTCAAATGATTACATCATCTTTCTCCAAGAACATGAAGATAACATTGGAATGGTGGAAGATGATCCAATCAACTTTCATCAAGCCATGAAGAGTTCTAATTCTTAAAAGTGGATTTGTAACACCCCAAATCTAGTTTACGCTCGGAACCGAACTGGAATGTCATTGGTCCCGGTTAGGTCGGCTGACCCGAGCCAACCCTACGAATCTACTCTCAGTGTCTCGCGATGGAAGATGTCTATCTCTATACATGGATGAATGTACAAAAATAAACCTAATATGCTACTACATAGATGACATGACAACTAGTTTACAAAACAAAATAAGTGCGATATAGTCCATAAAATTCCAAAAAAATGGAATGGACAAAATTTTCCTTTTACCATTCTATTCACATTTTACTTTTGTCATTCGACTTGCACATTAATAACTATTTCAAATCATAATATCACCATCATATGATCATACCTTGCATTATATCACATCATTGTTAATATAATGACAACATAAACAAAATATTAACATTCTATTGTTTGACATGGGTGTATGCAAGAGACGTCACTGCTCCTTCGTCCAGGTTGGCTCATCCTACACATGATCATCGCTTACATGTATTATTAAAACATGTCAATAGTGAGTGTTACTAGTCCAAAAATATAACTAAACATCAAGCTGGTTATAAGAGAAAACATCGTGAAATCTCTAAGGGCATCTATTGAACTAAAATACTCCTTAACTGAACTGATCTGCTACTGATATCTCTCTCTGCATTTTTTCATTTCGCTTTCTAGTCCCTTGGGACTACTGTCATATTCTAAGCCATTTTTCTTATTTCCATACCCATTCGCTTAGCACGGTTATCGGTATTTCCAGCTTAGAACTGACACATCCCATTTGCGTGGCATGGTTGTCAGCGGCTTTGACTGGCACATGCTGCTAGCATAACATGGTTGTCAGCGGCTTCAACTTGCACATATGGTTGTTGGTATTCCCAACATCGACTGGCACATGCCACTTACGTGGCATGGTTGTCAACAGCTTCAACTATCACATATGGTTGTCGGTATTTTCTGACTTACGACGGGCACATGCCACTTGCGTAGCATGGTTGTCAACGGCTTCGACTGGCACATGCTGCTTGCATAACATAGTTGTCGGTATTTCCAGCTTACTACTAGCACATGCCAATTGTGTAGCATGGTTGTTGGCGGCTTCGACTGGCACATGCCCACTCGCGTAGTACGGTTATCAAAAAATTGCAGAAACTACATATATATAGGTCTTGGTAGAGATTTATACAATAGGCCTAAAGGCAACTTGTGGTGGATCTTGTTTTCGAAAACATACTCGAGGGATCTCATTCTTGAGGGTTATTAATCCAGAAAACTATTTGACTAAATGGCCTGAGCTAAGTGGGATCCAATAAAGCACAACTCAACTCATCCTACATTCTGTAAAAATAAATCATGATAAAATAGAGCAATAAATCAGGGGCAAGTCCTAAATGAACCTGGTAGAAGCTCCAAACATGTCTTAGCACCTAAACGGTGAGCTCCTACTCCGTACCTAATCGTCAATCATGCAGTGACAGTGACGAGGTTGTGGCCGGCTTGAGTGAGGATCGTGGGAAAATAGAAGGAAGAAAAAAAGAAGGAAGTTGAGTGAGAACGATGGTGGTGACTAAATGATGACAGTGTCAAAAATGTGGAATATATAGATGACAGGGGGAAGAAAATGAGTGGTCAGTGAAAAAACAAATGGTCAGTTGAGAAAATGAATGGTCTTCTCGAAAAATGAATGGTTGTATTAATTAAAACTTAATTTGATTGAAAATAATGGTCGAACTGACCGGTTCAAATTATAAAACCCTAATTCGAATCATAGGTTTTACAGGATTGATGCCATGAATGAAGAGCTGAGCCTATGAAAGCTAATGGCATTTGGGATCTTGTCCCATTGCCTGAAGGTGTGAAACCTATTGGTTATAAATGAATATTTAAAACCAAGAGGGATTCGAAAGGTGATGTAGAAGGATATAAGACTCATCTTGTTGCAAAAGAGTTTTACTCAAAAGAACGCATCGATTATAATGCGACTTTCTCTCTAGTTTGATCGAAGGAATCATTCATAATAATTATGAGATTAGTGGCACATTTTGATCTCTAGTTACATCAAATAGATATAAAGACTGTGTTTCTACATGGTGACATTGATGAAATAATTTATATGGTGCAACCAAAAAACTTTGTATCGAGAGATTCAAAAAATATGATTTGCAAATTAAAGAAATTCATCTATGGACTTAAGCAAACCTCTCATCAATAGTATCACAAATTTTATCAAGTTATTTTCTTGTTCGGTTTTGAGATGAATGTGATTGATGATTGTATATACTATAAGTTTAGTGGGAGTAAGTATATTTTTCTAGTTTTATATGTTGATGATATACTGCTTGCCAAGAATGATATAGGTTTTTTGCACAAAACCAAGAGATTTTATCAAAGATATTTGAAATGAAAGATCTTTGAAATACGTCTTTTGTATTAGGAATTCAAATACATCGGGATTGCTCTCGAAGTATACTCGAATTATCACAAAAGACCTATATAGAAAAAGTGCTTAAAAGATGTGGCATGCAAGGTTGTAAACCTGGAGATATCCCTGTTTCTAAATGAGATAAATTCAGTCTCAATAAATGCCCTAAAAATGACATAGAATGAAAGGAAATGCAAAATATTCTCTATGCTTCGGCAGTAGGAAGTCTTATGTATGCTCAAGTATGTATGCATCTAGATATTACATATATTATTGGAATGTTAGGCAGATATTTAAGTAATCCGAGATCGGATCATTACATAGCAGCCAAAAGAGTCATAAGGTATCTTCAGAGAATAAAACATTACATGCTTACATATCGGAAGTCAGCTCAACTTAAGATCATTTGGTATTCTGATTCCGATTTTACTGGATGTCAAGATAGTCATCGATCCACTTCTGGCTATGTCTACCTGTTTGCTGGAGGAGCAATTTCTTGGAGGAGTGCTAAGCAGACACTCATAACTTCTTCCACCATAGTAGCTGAATTTATAGCTTGTTATGAGGTATCCAATCGTGGAATATGGTTGCAAAATTTTGTCATAGCGTTGCACATTGTTGATAATATTGAAAGACTATTTAAGTTATTTTGTAACAATCAGTTTATAGTATTATATTCAAATAACAACAGGAGCTCATCTAAATGAAAACATATAGAGATCAAGTTTTTTTTGTGAAGGAAAGAGTTCAGAGTGGTAAAGTTTCTATAGATTAAGATAACCTCCATGGTTACGGATTCGCTTACTAAAAATTTACTACCAAGGTCTTTCATGAGCATGTTGCTCTTCTGGGTGTTGTATCATTTGATGATATGTTACTTTAGTGGGAGTTTGTTTTGATTTTTTTTTATGTTAATTGCAATATTTAGTTTATATTTCACTCTATTTTGGTGATCTCATAAAGTTAGACCAGTTGAAAAATAGACATGTTTAGAGAAAATTATGTTAATGTATGTAACCATGGATGGATTTAGTTACAATATATGTAATAAAAATAGCCTTGATCCTATATTAACATAATTAATTGAAGAGATTGTTATTTTTGGAATAATAGCATGTGATTTTGGAACTCATAAGGTTATATAGTCCACGTGGGAGATTATTGGATTTTGGACGTATATATATATATATATATATATATATATATATATATATATATATATATATATATAAAATTATATCATATGTTATTATTTAACTGTCACCTAAATTAAATTAATTTATTAAAGTTAAGATTAATGAGTCATTAATATTTAAGATAAGTATGGATAAATATATGTAGATATCATTTTCGTAATTTCTAATTTATGATGGGTAAAATTAGAATTATAAAAATAAGGATAAATATGGTTATAGTCCCCAAATTCGCTCGTAGTTTTTCTTTCTTATATCTCATCATCCAGAAACTCTAGTTGTAGAGAAAAGGTGTTGAATTTGAAAAATTAAAATTTAAAGAAGCCAAAAATTATTTTGCTTTTATAGATTCAGGAATATTTCCATTATCAAATTTTATTTTCTTAATTATTTAATACAAAGAAGAAAAAAGTTTTATTATGATGTTTTTTTATCATAATAATTTACTTAAGTTAAATATACAACAACCACCTCCGCGTTCGCCATCTGTGGCAAGTTTTGCGTTCACCAAGGGCTCCAACAAGTTTGCAACGGTTCTACAGATAAATACAATAGGTTTGTAGTCATTTTGGTCTATACGTTCTTGGGGTGGATCTTCATCTTGCTCCTCCTCAACTCCGCCTTCTCCTACCTCCTCTCCAAACTCACCTCCTTCTTGGGTCTGCAGGCCCCTTGCTTGTCGAGCTTGAGTATGGATCGGTTGATGGAGATGAAGGCGATTGTGTGATCTGGCAAGCCCATGCCAAACGGTTCCAAATTGTTGAAGAAGAGAATAATATTGGATGAGAGGTAGAGAAAGAAATCACACTTGATGAAGGCATTGATGACAACTGTGTAGAAGGAAATGATGAAATTGAAGCATTGGGAGAAGCCGAAACTAATTTGAAGTTGGAGTTATTGATGATAAAATGTGAAGATGGTAAAGCTGCGAGTGTTATATGCCGCTAGATCAATGTTAAGTTAACAGCCATCTATTTTGTCGTTTAGTGTGAGTATACTGTAAATTCTGTTTTTTTACTGTTTTCATTCTCTTGGTGTATTCATATGAGAAAAGAGCAATGTATGTAAATATCTTCAATTAATAAAAGATTGGTGAGGATTGCTCTCCAAAACTCTCACAGGAGTCGCACAATCAATCAGGTATAAATTCTGCTCGGCAATATTTGATGTACTAAAAATACCATCTTATTAAGATTTGAAGTACTAAAAAAAGAAGCAACTTCCCGCTTTTTGCAATGTTTGGTTGTCGTAATCTCTGATATATGCAATGCAATGGAGCAGAAATACCCGAACCCAAAACTACATTTGATGATGCCGGAGAAAGCAATGTAATATATGAACCAATGATACAGTGAAAACAATGGAGAGGTCTGAAACAGAGGAAGAAAGGGATTCTGTAACGCCCCCATCTTTTGATAGCACCCTGTATTTGCACAAGGAAAACCTCTTTGCAAGAAAAGATTTTGGATATGAATGTTTTGATGGAAGTGTTTTAAGTGACATTGAAGGCGGTGAGATTTTGTCCATGGATTGCCTCAAATCAGCATTACAATCAGAACGAAGGGCTATGAAAGATTTGTATGACGAGCTAGAGGAGGGAGAAGTGCATCGAAGATAGCTGCCAATCAGACAATGGCCATGATAAACCGGTTCTAGAAAGAGAAGGCTACAATACAGATGGAAGCTCTGCAATAGACAGAATAATGGAAGAAGAGTCTTGAGTATGATCAAGAAGCTTTGCACCTTCTAATTGAGCTAATAGTGAAGGAGAAAAAGAGAATCATGAGCTTCACCAGGAGCTGAAATTGTATCAGAAGAAGGTTTTACATTATGAAGCCAAGGAAAGGATGGAAAAGAAGTTTGTCAGTGCAAGGATGATAACTTTCACTTCTTCTTTAAGTGCAGATGATGGTGATGAGATAATTGTTGGGATTAACCAAATAAAGCAAATACAAATCCCCTATTTCAACACATAAGGACCAGAAGTACCAAGCAAATAGAGAGAGAAGACAATATAATTTTACGTGAAAAACCCCAATCTTGAGAAAAACCATAGGGCAAACCGCCAAATCAAATCCATTATATCACAACTTCGATACAGAAAAAATCCACAGGAGAACAAACTCCTCAATACCAATTTACTGTATTTTCTATAAAATTTGTATAAAGTCGTAAAAGATAATAAAGGAAGAATATTACAGATTAAGAACTTGACGAAGTTACCATTGATGATTGCAAGTCAATATCAATAAAACATTCACCTTTCTTCAATCTACACAATTTTCTTTCTCCCTTTGTAGCAGCAGTTTTTCTTCAAAACCCAAAAACCAAAAAACCATAGAAGAAAAGCGTCGTAGGTTGCTTTTATTCCTTTCAACTAACCAAATCTGGAAAATCTTAGTTTTTGCCCAAAACAAGGTTGTAAGTTCATGTATTTATGGATGAGGGATAACCCAACAAACCTCCCCTTCCCGACTCCATGAAATACCTCTAACTAGCATGAGAAGCTCCATCCATGCCTGCTCCATTCCTGCAATAAATATGTTTCTCCTTTGACACAACTTTAGTAATCATGTCTGAAACATTCCTTTCAGTATGAATTTTTGTTAGCTCAAGAGATTTACTTTTCAACACATCTCTTATCTAGTGATATCTCACATCAATGTGCTTGCTCCTTGAATGAAAACTTGAATTCTTACTCACGTGAATTGCACTCTGGCTATCACAGTGTACAATGTATCTCTCCTGTTTAATACCAATTTCATTCAAAAATCTCTTAGTCCATAGCATTTCCTTGCAAGCTTCTGTAGCAGTAATAAATTCTACTTCACTTGTGGATAATGCAACACACTTTTGCAACCTAGACTGCCAAGACACAGCCCCATTAGCAAAATTAACAATAAACCCAGATGTTGACCTTATTGTCTCCAAGTCACCTGCCATGTCTGCATCGGTGTAGCCAACCAATAAAGGTTTATCACTTCTAAAATACAAATACATTTTGGACGTACCTCTCAAGTACCTCATTGTCCATTTAACTACTTGCCAATGTTCTTTGCTCGAATTTGCTAAATGTCTGCTAACCATTCCAACTGCATATGCTATATCAGGCCTTGTACAAACCATAGCATACATCAAACTACCAACTGCAGAAGCATAAGGAACCTTTCTCATTTCCTTCATTTCTGTTTCACTTAAGTCACTTTTCTTCAACTTGAAGTGACCCCCAAGTGGAACTCCAACCGGCTTTGCATCTTTCATGTTGAATTTTTCAAGTACCTTTTCTATGTACTTTTCCTGTGACACCCAAAGCTTTCTAGCTCCCCTGTCACGCCGAATGGACATTCCCAAGATTTGCTTTGCTGGTCCCAAATCCTTCATTGCAAAGGATTTGTTCAAGTTCTTCTTTAAACTTGCAATCTTGGCTCCATCATGTCCTACAATCAACATGTCATCCACATAAAGCAACAGAATAACAAAGTCACCATCATCAAACCTCTTGATGAACACACAGTGATCAGAAACAGACTTCTTGTACCCATTCTTTTCCATAAAAGAATCAAACTTTTTATACCACTGTCTAGGAGCTTGCTTCAAACCATACAAACTCTTTTTCAGTCTGCACACCATCTGTTCCTTTCCTCTGACTTTAAAACCCTCTAGTTGCTCCATGTATATGGTCTCCTCAAGATCACCATGAAGAAAGGCCGTCTTCACATCTAACTGTTCAACTTCCAAATCCAAACTTGCAGCCAAAGCCAGAACAATTCTAATAGAAGACATTTTAACAACAGGAGAAAAAATTTCATCGAAATCAATACCTTTCTTCTGTCTGAAGCCCTTCACCACCAACCTTGCCTTGTACCTTGGTTGTGTGTTATTTTCTTCATATTTGATCCTGTAGACCCATTTGTTCCTCAATACTCTCTTCCCTTGAGGAAGATCCACCAACTCATAGGTGTGATTATCATGCAAAGATTTCATCTCATCTTGCATTGCCTTCAACCACTTCTCCTTTTCTACATGAGCTTTGACCTCACTGAAATTTTCTGGTTCTCCACATTCAGTAATTGTCACATATTCTGATGATGGATATCTTGTTGATGGAACTGGTTCACGAGCTGATCTCCTCACATTAGTTGGCTGCCCTTGATCAGAATCTCCATGTTCCTGTCCAACATCATTAACAAACTCATTAGAAATATCATCAGACACCACATCCTCACCCTCATCATCACTCGGTGGGGAAATAATTGTGTCATCCTGAGCCGCCTCTTCACTTCTAGTTGAGGTTGAAGGATCTTTTATCTTTTCCAAGCTTTCCTGAGATTTAGTTTGAGGAACTTCTTCCTTGCCAAAGTCCTCAACTGTTTGATCCTCCCTGAAAACTACATCTCTGCTTCGAATCAGTTTTCTATTCTTAGGATCCCAAAGTTTGTATCCAAACTTATCATCACCATATCCCAGAAAAATATATTCCACGGCTCTAGAGTCAAGCTTAGCCCTTTGCTCCTTGGGCACATGTGCAAAGGCTTTACAACCAAAGACTCTCAAATGAGATTAACTGACCTTTTTGTCACTCCAAATGTAACACCCCAAATCCGGTTCACACTCGTGAACCGAACCGGCATGTTACTAGCCCCGGTTAGGTCGGCTAACTCGAACCTAACTCATACGGATCTAATCTCGGCGTCTTAAGATGTAGATAGGACTTGTCATGCATGGATAAATGCTTAAAACCCTAACATGATACTACATGGATAACATGCAACCTAAATTTTACATCATTACAATTACGATAAAAAATTCTGAAATAAAACAGACAGGGTCTCCCCTAAAAGTGTAATTATGGGCCCACCCTGTCAAAATAATATATATATATAGATATATAAATGTATACACATGCATCCATAATTTCATTCACACAAAATCTAACATCTTATGAATTCATTCTGAAGCTAGGGTTTCAACCCACCACGCTTCCGCTGCGCATCTCTGATCATGTTCACATTCTATCATGTCTCATGTATTTGAACATGTCA